>OX453319.1:19919965-20182866 GCA_949710035.1 Crambus lathoniellus
ACTCGCACCCAATGCAACAGAGCGTCTTGCCGCTCTTGTGGGGCGAGGACCGGAGACAACGATTTCTCCTGAGGCTGGCGACAATTTCGCACAAAGCGCCTCATCCAAGCAGTCACGCCGAGCAACTTATCAAGAGAACTGTAGCGGTCTAACAAAAACTCCATCTGCGGAGCCGCCACCGTCTCCACGGCGTGAACACGCATGCCTAGGTCTGGGACTCTGGCCACAGCCGGGGTGGCAGGCCATGAGCGCTCAGGCCGTAACAACCATGATGGACTCCACCATAGATGGTGGTCCACTAACTCAGGCGCCTCGCAGCCGCGGGAGGCACAATCTGCGGGGTTCAATTCGCCCGGTACGTGGCGCCAAATCAACGGGGCCTTTGAAGTCTGAATTTGTGAGACCCGGTTGGCCACAAAAACCTCAAGGGTGTGGACTGAACTCTTCAGCCAACAAAGGACGACCTGGCTGTCAGACCACGCAAATATCGACTCCAAGTCGACACCGTTTCCCAAGGTGTCGGCAACATGATTGAGTAGCCGTACTAAGAGAGTGGCGCCGGACAACTCCAACTTCGGAATGGTTAGCCTAGTCCGAAGGGGGGCGACCTTACTCTTGGCCATAACTAAGTGTACGGCGACAACGCCTGCTGCGTCCACCGTTCGGATGTAAACAGTTGCCGCGTATCCGCTTTCGGACGCGTCACAAAAGCCGTGCAGGGAGGCTTTAAACTTTCCCGAAGGCAGCATTTGCCTCGGTATACAAACCCGATTGACGTCGGGTAGGGATGACACGAACCTCACCCACTCTCGTAGGAGGCTACCAGAGAGGGGCTCATCCCATGACAATTCCGCAGCCCAGAGCTCCTGTAGGAAGCACTTCATCGAAAACACTACAGGGCTGAGCCAACCGTTCGGATCAAAGGTACGGGCTACAGTAGACAGCACCGTGCGTTTAGTCCAGACCTTTGGGTCTGGCAGTTCCAATCTATATGTGAACAAATCCGGGACTGGTCGATACTGGACTCCCAAAACAGACAGCATGTCTGGAGTCTCCGGATTTTCAAAGAGGAGCGGCTCTTGCTGGTGGTCCTTAGGCAAATCTGCCAATAGGTCCGGTGAGTTAGACAGCCACTTCCGCAACTCATAGCCACCAGCCCTCAAGAGCGCAATCAGCTCATCACGTAAGACGAGAGCCTCATCTAAGCTCGAGGCCCCCGTGCAGATATCGTCGACAAATAAGGCCCCCCCCTCAATAAGAGCAGATGCCCGGGGATAGCGTAGCCGTTCGCGCTCTGCGAGCTCCAAAAGCGAACGGATCGCCACAAAGGGGCTCGACCGCAAACCATAAGTGTTGGTGTTCAGCTCGTAAGCCAACATCGGATCCTGGGGATCCTCACGCCAAAGGATGAGCTGGTATCGTCTATCCTCCGGGTGAATCACGGTCTGTCTGAACATCATGCGGATATCGGCCACAAAGACGACAGCGTGCCGGCGGAAGTTGGTCAAAACATCACAGACATCGTGATGCAACTTCGGCCCCGCATGCAGACACTGATTCAACGACACTCCGGTTGACGTGGGCGCTGAACCATCAAAGACCACGCGGATCTTCCCATTGGAAGTCTTCAAAACAGCGTGGTGTGGCAGGAAGTAATGTTCCACATTACGCCAGTCCAACTGCGAGATGGACATGTGCCCAAGGTCCAAATACTCCCGCATGAAGTCTATATACTTCTCCTTGAATGCGGGATCCCTGGCCATCCTACGCTCCATGGACAACAATCTCTTCTCGGCCATCGGCCGGGAGCTCCCTAAAGGAGGGCGAACCGCCAAGAAGGGCAAGCGGGTAATCAAGCGACCCGAGAGGAGGCACCCAGTGTTGTTCTGGTAGAACAATTCGCACTCCTCGGCTAACGGATCCAACCGCTTGGCAGTGGGGGGTTCCTCCACCTCCCAAAACTTTTGGAGAACGTCGGACAAAGTAGAACCGACAATGGTCTGGCGGTCTACCGACGGGGTCTCTGGTGTCTGTGGTACCTTTCCCATCACCACATGACCCAGCGACGAGGACAAGGCGACAAGATCGGCTGTCTGCAAAACTCGCTTGCTTCCACACAGTACACGACCGAGGACATCCGCACCAATCAACAAGTGTATTGGGCCCGGTCGGTGGAAGGAAGGATCAGCCAAAGCCAGTCCAGACGTCAGCTCAATCGTGGATGGCGGCACTCGCACTTGCGGGAGTGGTCCAACCACCTTATCAAATACTATCGCCGAAGCACCGATCTTCGGCCTTGGCGTGAAATGGGGGGAGAAGGAGAACTCAACTCGACCAATCGGATCAGGAATCCGCGAGTCTCCCACCCCCCGTACCGCTTCGTGATGCGGCACAAGCAAAAGACCCAGCTGTCGGACAAGCCACCTGGACATTATGCACCCCTGGGCACCTGAGTCCAAAAGGGCACGCACCGTTACAACATTGCCCTTAGGTCCCCAAACATTCACGGAGGCTGTTGGCAACAGCACAAGCTCCGGAGGGGTGGTTGGGTCCGACAGGGGCGCCATTAAAAATTTTGGGGGGGTACTTGTCCCCCTCGCGCCTGAGTCGGCGCGCCAAATGTGGGACGCTCGTACCGGGCGAGCGGGTCCCAATCGGGTACATACTGGCCCCGACCAACAGCACTCCTAGGTGCAGGGTAATACCCGTGTGGGGCGTGCCTCGGTACATAGTACCCCAATCGAGGCCTCTCCATTAGGGGGGGGGAGTAGCAAATAGGGCCCGTGCCCATCGCCACCGTGGCGTACTCTTGTGGTACCCCCCTACCCCCGCCCGTGGCGGGGGCGTCTCTCCTATAGTTCCCCCTCTCCGGGGGGGACTGAACGGGGGGGCTAAGCCCCGCCGAATCTCTAGGGGACCGGTTCCGGGCTGCCGGGCCCCCGCCCGTGCGCGAGGAATTCGAACCCCGGTCGCTCCCGGCGTCCTTGCGGTCCAAACAAAGGAGGGGGTGATGCCTCCCTCCGCAAAGACGACAATCCTCGGTCTGGGGACACGCCGACTGCATGTGTCCCCCCAAACACCTATAGCACCATTGGCGCTGTCTAGCAACGGCCCTCCGTCCCTCTGGGCGGAGGCCTCTAAATTTGGCACATTCGTGCACCATGTGCCTATCTCCCCTGCAATACCTGCACCGCTCACTCGGTGCGGGGGGAGGGGACTGCTGGAAGGCAGCATAGCGATTGGTCGGGCGACGGGGCTGTTCCCTCGCCGCCACCATACGACCAACACCTGGAACCGGGGCGGGCTCCAGGTGGTCCGTCACCCTACATTCGTCCTCCAAAAAACGAAGGAGGTCCGCGAAGGGCGGGAGATACGAGGCGCTGTCGCCTCCGTACCTCTGCTCGAAACGCCCCTTCATTTCAGCGGGCAATTTGGCGAGGACTATGTGCAGCAGTACAAAGGACCACTGATCCACCGGCAGGTCCAATCGCCTTAGGGAGTTGACCGCTGACAGTAGCGGGTTCAGCAACTCCCTCCGTAACAGGTGTACCCGCGTGATTCGCGGGAGGGCCAAAATCGTGGCCACGTGGGTGTCCGCCAGTAACCGGACATTCTGGTACCTGCTAACCAGAAGCTGGCGAGCCACCTGGTAGTTGTCGTCGCTGATGAGCAGGTGCTGGATTACCGCGCTGGCCTCTCCTCGCAGGGAGGAGCGCAAATAGGCCAACTTCTCGCTAGGGGATAAGTCCCGTCGTGAATCCACCAAACTGTCAAACAAATTAATGTAGCCCATCCAGGCTGACAGATCCCCATTAAAAGTGGGAATCTCCAAAGTAGGCAATCGGCCTAGCAACGCCGTCGGGGTAGGTTTGACCTCCCCGCTCAAAACCGGCTCCCCCTTCCGAACAGCCAGGGCCCTCTCAGCCGCCTCCGTGAACTGGTCAGCCAGCTCATAGGCCTGGGCTACATCCTGCTCCAGCTGTTCCGACACGGCATCATCAGCTGGGGGGTTCTCCATATAATACGCGCGACACTCCATGGCGTGGCGCTCCAGGTCTTGCAGCCGAGCTGCCAGCCCGCCATACCGAGCTAGCAACGCGCCTACCCGGTCGGCTCGGTCTATTAATGTGACCGCACAAGCAAGCCAACGCAAAGCTCCTTGGATGCCAGCCCTGGATACGGCGGTCGGATTCGTAGGAGCCATTTATAATCCGTTTAATAAACAAAGCAAACAAAGAAATATAAAAGTGGCAAACATCAACAAAAAAAAACAATAGAAATAGGTCGCGTCACGATAATATAAAACACAATTAAAATTCGGACGACATACACGGACCCTACTATTTTCATAAATTATTAGCAACTTACCAATTTCAAGGGCTAACAATATAACGGTATAAACAAAACGTATAGGATTAACGGTATGGCATAACGGCACGGCCAAGTCAACCTCGCAAATCAACTACTAAACCGTTATCAACAAACGAAAACAAACTATTTTTAATAATAATACTCGTAATTTAATACTACTAATAATTAAAACTAGTTCCACTTTTTTAACTAGGCAAGCGGACTCGGAACAAACACTAGTATGTGGTACTAATAAACAACACTTTCGAACGAAACTATTCGTCAAATAAATCCGGACACACAAAAAAAAATATGCACATCTAGGCGAGTAAACTCGTATCAAATCACTAGTATGTGGTACTAATAAACACACTTTCGAACGAACTATTCGTCAAATAAATCCGGACACACAAAAAAAAATATACACATCTAGGCGAGTAAACTCGTATCAAAACACTAGTATGTGACAACAATTATATAAGTGTCTATCTATTATCGGATCCACCAAGTGAGAAACATTCGCTTCGAGAATTTACTAGAACAATTTCTTAGTACTTCAATCGTCTCGGCATACCCTCGAGATTTCAACAAAAAAAAATAATTTTTAGGTACGCCTTTTAGGTACGCTTTTTATTTTTACTATGAAATTTTATGTACCTAGTTAATTTTAATATGAAAATTAACTAATTATATCAACTAGGTACGCTCTGCTACCAAAATTATGATCACGCACAATTGTGATGACCACATCTACTGTGTTCCACAGTTTATTGAAACGAAGGTTTCCCATGCAAAATTAAGTAAATTAAGCTAATCCTACCTTACTAGAAAATAGTGTCCGTAATCCAGGGGGGCTGAACGTTGTCTCGCCGGCGCGCGCGCGCCTGACAAAACGATCTCCACACAACCCCCGATGGGATACTCTTACAGCTAACACTCTTATACTACACAATGCCCTAATAGGCCGCTAAAACTTTCCCGGCGCTTTTCAAAGCGAACACACACGGGTTACAAGTCCGTACCCCGACCGGAGCCCTAGTAGGTGCAAAACGAAATCTCGGTCCCAATATGGGTAGGTAACTAGCGCGGCACGTCGCTACAGAAACACACGAACTTGTCTCACGGCTGCTTACGGCCAACTGGTCGCGATGTCGCGCGGTCGGCGGTTGGCGCCGAACCCACGAAAGAACGTGAATGAATGAATCACGCGCGGCGTGAACAAGTGATTTTTCCATACAATGAGATTTCCCGCGGTAAAAAGTAAAATATGTCCTTTCCAGGGCCTTAAACTGTCTGAACTCAAACTATCGCCTTAAATACCAATTATATTCTACAGCTTTGCCCGAGCTAAAACTTATTTTACCATGGAAATGAGCTTTATTCCCGCGGTTACAATTTGCCTAGGTATGTCCTTCCTAGCATCAGGACATGGATATCCCGGTGCTCCTATCATTAGGAGTAATTAGTAGGAGCACCCGGAAGCACTGTCTCAAACTATCTCCATTCCAAATTTCATCAAAACTGGTTCAGCCGTTTTGACGTGAGCATAAATATAATTTCGAATTTATAATAATAGTAGGGATAGTAGAAATAGGAATATGAATGGCCGGCGGCCGCGACTACGTCCGCGAGTACTACATCGCAAAATTTTGTGTCAAAAAGTAGGTAGATAGGCATTCTCTAAGGTCTCATCAGTACCATCATCAATCTATTTTAATGTCCTTGCTGCTGGGGCATAGGCCTTCATAAAGATGGATAAGGAGAATGGGCTATGACCTTCCACACGGGCCCATTGAAGTTATGGTGTACTAACCAATCCTAATGCAGCCAGAAACATCGGCATATCGTGTCTTCCGAAGCACGATATATTTTTTAACAGCAATCCCATGATAGACCATTGCAAAAGTAACATAACCTCATCGATTGCAGGCCGAGCACGCTACCCGTGGTTTAGGCATAAGAAGGTAACGAACGATACCTAGACAAACAGGAGCTACTATCGTATGAATAATATTCGGACATTCTCCTACTCTTGAACTACCAAAATGCAATAAGCCTTAATCCCCCCTTTCTACCCTATTAAGGGTTTTTTTATAAATTCGCATACGCAGATCATTTTCAATCGTGACCAGTATCCAACATACCAATTGTCATACTTCTAAGTTTAGAAATGAGGAAGTTCCATATAAGCTTAATCCGCCCGTTTTACCCCATTATCGGGGAGTTTTTTTAACTTCGCTTACGCAGATAATTTTCAATCGTGATCAGTATTCAACATACCAATTTTCATACTTCTAAGTTCAGAAATGAGGAAGTTCTATATAACCTTAAACCCCCCATTTTACCCCTTTAGGGGGGGAGTTTCCTAAAATCCGTTCTTAGCGGACGTCTCCTAGGCATAATCTACCTTCCTGCCAAATTACATCTTCGTTGGTCCAGTAGTTTTCGAGATTTCGTGATGAGTGAGTTATGTCCCCTCGATTTTATATATATAGATAGTAGATTTTACAACAAGTGCATAAAATGGGTTTTATGTACGAGTTATACACTCTGCTTTTCACATCGATTGTGAGGAAAATAAACAGCAATATTGCAAAAAATAAAAAATAAAGACATCGCCATATTGGCGGGAAGACTTTCTTATTATTTTTTTTATACGTGGAAGTGGCAGCACAGTTACTTAGCATAGATCGTAGTCCATAATGCTCTTGAAATACTTATTTCTTACAAAACTCATTAATTTTGCCTAGTTTTATTTATTTAGTAATTTAACATGGATTATGTACAAAATTTTAGAAACAGAATGAAACGACAAGTTTATTTAACGATGTGTAATTGCGTGTGTGACTGTTTACCTGACGACCTTTGTCTTAGAGTCTGTGACATAGACGAAGATTTTACTATATGCACTAGAGCATAAAAAGCGATTTTATGCAGCCTATACCCAACATAAACACGAACTTTACGAGCATGAGAAGTGAAAAAATGTTTTTTGTAGGGAAAATCGTTAAACTGTTGTACTATACAAAACTGTCATTTCCAAAGAGTATGTAATCACTGAAGTTTTAGCCACTTTGGATTACAGTTGATTAATCTCATGAACGCAGGTGAGCCAGACCGCAGCCTCCTTTTGTCATACAGACTGTCTGTCAAATCGTGTATATATACACCGGTGCACCCAACAAAAGGCGGACTGCGCTCGTAAGATAAAACTACTGTACAGTGACACAACATTTTCTGTTCCGGTGACAGCCGTGACAGAGGAGCCACTTGCAATACGAAATTAGCTGTCAAAATGGACTGTCGTATGAAAATGGTTTTAGTTCCAAAGATAATCACCGGAACAGAAAAGCTTGTCGCACTATAAGTACCTACTTTTAATAAGTGACATTTGTGGCAGGCAGTATATAAAACTTCGTCCGTTATATTATAATTTATAATGGCAAACAAAACAAAGTTTGCCGGGTCAGCCATTAATATTTAAGGATACCTTCAAGCCAGAGCTTATCATCTGATGCAGTATCTGGTTTGCTTTCTGCGACCTGTCTCTAAACTGCTGCATTTTCTTCATCAAAGAGTAACAAATGTAACAGACTGACGTGGGCAACATGTCTTCTGTATCCAGCTGAAAATGAATGAAACAACATTTGATAAAACAACAATGTCAGTAAAAAATATCCTGGTGGAAAAATTTTAAATGAAGTAATTAGAAAAAATCAACCCGTCTCACAACTAAAATAAAAACTTTTTCTAAATAATTCATTTTCCATTTTTCAGTAATAAAAATTGCATTGTGAATGCAAAAAATTAACAATTAAAATAAGTTGCAATAGTAATTTTATCTTTAACAATTGCCAAATACCTGAAAAGGTATTTCTTTCGCGTGGGAGGGTAGTAATATCTCCACATTGATGAAATTAACGCTGACTATACAGCACGTAAGAAGTATTGGATAAATTCGACGCTTCTCGTAACGACTCCGTAGCTCAGTGGTTAGAGCAGTCGCCCGGAAAGTGAAAGGTCGTGGGTTCGAGTCCCATCGGAGCTAGTTGTGAGACGGGTAGATTTTTTCTAAATACTTCATTTTCCATTTTTCAGTACTTCATTTAAAATTTTTCCATAGTATAAATTGCATTGTGAATGCAATAAAGCAAAAATTTCAATAAGGTGGAAAGAAGTTTAGTCTCATATCTAAATTAAATAGTATTAACTCAAGTAAGATAGCGTAGCTTCTCTGTTATTCTCAAACTGATGGTAGCAGCCTTAACTATTTGAAGTTTACAGTTTTGTAGAAGGCGTAAAAAAATTTAGGTAACGTAACTGATAGTAAGGGACAGGGTTCAAAATAATGACAGTAGGTGGAAAACGTAAGACTTACTTTCAACACTTTACCATTTGGAATGGAAATGGAGGTTAGTATTAGTGGGATGCAACAATACTGCTATTTTTTTTAAGTGAATACCTGTTGCCATCATTAATATCGAGCAAAAAACAGCAAGAAAAACACATTTGTTGTACCCATACTACTTCAGCCTCCCTAATTATTAATTTTATTCAATTTTTAGTATTTGTTGTTATAGCGGCAACAGAAATACATCATCTATGAATATTTCAACTGTCTAGCTATCACGGTTCATGAGATACAGCCTGGTGACAGACAGACAGATAGACAGACAGCATACGGACAGCAGAGTCTTAGTAATAGGGTGCTATTTTTACCCTTGGCATACGGAACCCAAAAAAAATATGTACATATGTGATAAGAATTTTCTTAAATATAACCAAAAAATTATTTAAATTTTGGAGTCATGGAACCAATATTAATGATATACAGGTAACTCAAACGACACACCATTAATTAGTATGTTAAAAATATCCAAATAGGTAACTGTCTTCTGAAGATTGGTCCTATTCCTCACTTCCAGGGTCAAACTGATCGCTTGATTCAAGATCAAGATTGCCTTATAATAATTCATCTTCAACATCTAAATCAAATATAAACCTAGTATTAAGGCAACTTTTTTGAGGCCCTGAAGGTGGCCCTTCGTCTGCCATTTCAAACACTTGTGAAATCAAGACTACTGATAAAATGTATGGAATAATGAATGGAATAAGCTCCCACATGATGTTGTCTCAGCCTCCAAACCAACCAATTTAAAAATAGACTTGATGTATACATGAAAAACATAAAGTGAAACCATATTCTACGATGATCAGGACACGGGCAGTATCAATTGCAACAACTGCTTGCCTGAATAATAATATTAATAAAGCTGAAAAAGATAAAGAAAACAAAAATCTTGATTTAGCTCACGAGATTCAGCAATTATTGTTCCGATAGTCATATCTGCCCATGGTCTGATAGCCAAGAGCCTCGATAAACACCTTAAGAGGCTTGCGTTAGGTGGATGGATCGGGAGTCAGATGCAGAAGGCAGTACTTCTGGACACGGCCCGTATAGTGAGAAGGTTCCTGTCTCTGGATCCTTAACCATCGGTAGCCGGGACCCTGATCTTGCTACCGTTGGGGAACTGCATTTTTGTATTTTTAAATGTTATATTTTTTAGTGTAATACATTGTAAAAACTTAATGTTTAGAAATATAATTTTGTAAGTATTTAAAATGTAATAAAGGGAATAATAAATAATAATAATAAAATTTAAAAAACTTACTTTACCTTACCTTTAGCTTACAATACTTTGTTTGAATCGTCAAAAAGTGCAACAAACAAAACATGCCAAACGCAGTGCCAGTGGCACACTGACTCTTCTTGCTTAAATTTTCTACATCAAAAGGGATGGGTCAACAAATTCAAGGTTAGCAAACTTTTTTTTTTCATATTTATTTGAAATTAAAAAATTGTTTGCTAACATGCGATCGGTCTTTGTACCATAAGCAGTTGTTTCGTTTTTAATGCAGGCGTGGAGGCATGCCTTTCCACTGTCAGGCTGCCTTTATGTTTTGCTAACTGGTAAGGTTATTGTATGTTGTCCCAAGTATGCAGTCTTTTCAGACGTCTTGTCTGCAATGGTTCAATAAGACTCTGGGCCAGTTTGTTCTTATGATTACTGATTCGATCTTTATACGAACTAATGCTAGCGGCTATTTGCTGTTTGACTGTTGGAATATTAAGATACTCATGAACTTCTTCCATTCTCGTGAGCCATGGGGCATTAACTATTGTTTTGAGCACACTGTTCTGGAATCTTTGTAGAATTTCTATGTTCGACGTTTTCGCAGAACCCCACAGCTGTATGACGCAAGTCCATATAGGTTAGCACACTTACCGATGCTTCAACCAATTTCTCGTATATTTCCCGAAGTTGGCCATCCACTATTGAACACAAGCGGGTATCGTATGCCAAGCATACTCTGCACGCCATTAAACGGTTCATATTCAACTTTTATAAAACCAGTGCCTGCCTACGAAAGCTGTAAAACTATGCACTAGGGTTGTGAAAAAATAATCGATTATTAAAAAAATCGATTATTTTTCTTTAAAAATCGATTTTTAATAATCGATTTTTTAAATATGAATAATCGATTATTAAAAAATCGATTATTTTTTTTCTTATTTCCAACAACAAAAAACGATTTTTTTTCAGAGCCATGCCGCGCCGCCATCTATCACGTTTAACAAGTACCATCTCGGGCCGTCCGTAGCGTAGCGTAAGGTGGTATTCCACTTATCAGGGATCTTTGTCCAATATACATTTGATCAAAGAAATTGGACGTCGAATATATGAAATTGGACGTCAAAGTTGTCCAATTTCTTTGATCAAATGTATATTGGGCGGCGATCTTTGATAAGTTGAATACCACCCGTAGGTGGGCATTAATGGCCGGTACACACGTTCCGATCCGACCACCCCGATTTGGGGGGCTACCGCGTAACTTTATGGGTATGAACTTCATACATTTTTGGGAACTTTAAGTCAATTTTATAATGAAAATAGCCGCTATCAGTTCCTTGTTTTGTGACGTTGGGTATAACGATAACTAGCTAGCAACGTTCTACAGAACAAAGCAGCAAAAATCTATCAGAATAAGGAATTCAAATGACAGTTGAAGCCCATACCCATATCCAGATTTCTTAGCCGGTAGCCCCCCTGGGGGGCCAAAAACCAAAAACGTATGAAGTTCATATCCATAAAGTTACGCGGTAGCCCCCCTGGTCTGCGCGCCGGCTCAGTTGCGGTATAACTGACAGGGCCGCTGACTGTCACATTTCGTTGACATAAAAATTTGAAACACTTATATCTTGATATTTTTTCATAAAATCAACCTAAATTATAACAAAAAGCCTCATGTTAAGATTGACCCTCATATTAATAATACTGTTGTTCCTAATTTTAAGTTTTTCTTTGGATTAAATTTAACTTTTCAACGGTTTTTTTAAGTGCCAAAAAAAATCGATTTTTACATAAAAATCGATTATTTCAATACAAAATAATCGATTTTTTTAAAATCGATTTTTTTCTGAGTAGAAATAATCGATTATTAAAAAATCGATTTTTTTATATGGAAGTCACATCCCTACTATGCACTGAGTCAAGCTAGACTAGAACACTAACTTTGTGACTAACTTAATGAATGAAAATGAAAGACACTTGACATGAGAACAGTAGTATTCTTGATAGCAGTTTTAATTATAGGCAAATAAAACTTTCTTTTCTTATTCTTTCTACTATCTAAAATTTTAATTACACATTTTATTTTAGGAAACGATTTTTTGACAGTTGGGAAATAATAAAAATAATACTTTTTTTTATATTCGTTTCACTTCGTTTCTAAAGGAACAGGCTAAGGTCTGAGACCATAATGCCTCATCATAAGTAGGTTTTTTATTTTTTTTGCTGTGGCATAAGCTGAGGTTGGGTCCATTTCGGCTAAAATGTTTGTTTTTGTTTAAGTAAACAACCTCGTTTGTATGTTTTAGTCGAATAAACTATATTTCTTTCTTTCTTTCTTGTCTTGAAAAGATGTCTTTAGTAATACTTGTTTTTACATTTTTTCTTAATAATTGACATGTTATCATTTTTAACAAGGTACTTTAAATCGAAAACCATTTCGAGATTTTTAAATTTCTAACACTGTACATATTTTTTCGGATTTTTAAATCACTTATTTATTGAAATATTCGGAAAAAAGCATAAAGTTAATATACCTATCGGAATAGAGGAACAACCACGAGCTGTCAAACGAAACCGAAATTGGATCGCATTTGCGTGTGTAAAATTGTTTATGTATGCGTGTCAGTGATGTGCGTCATGTCGCTTTTCAGATTAATATCGATATCGATAATATTAAATAATTACAGTAATAAATAAATATATATTGGACACGATCACACTCATTGTTCCAATACCAAAGTATAGTAGCTTAAGCACTATTATTATGGAAATTAGAAACAACGACGGGTAATTACCACATACACCCAGACCCGAGGAAATATAGAAAAATTAGTTTTCAACATTTACCCGACCTGGGGGGCTACCGGCTAAGAAATCTGGATATGGGTATGGGCTTCAACTGTCATTTGAATTCCTTAATCTGATAGATTTTTGCTGCTTTGTTCTGTTGAACGTTGCTAGCTAGTTATCGTTATACCTGACGTCACAAAACAAGGAACTGATAGCGGCTATTTTCTTTATAAAATTGACTTAAAGTTCCCAAAAACGTATGAAGTTCATACCCAGAAAGTTACGCGGTAGCCCCCCTGGGGGGCTACCGGCAAAAAAATATGGGTATGGGTATCGGCTTCAACTGTCACTTGAATTCCTTATTTTGATAGATTTTGCTACTTTGTTCTGTTCTGATCATATAAACCCTAGATACAGAATTCCATACTAACTGCGCTTGAAAAAGTGATCCCAACACCCACCGCTGTCATTAGTAGTTATACTTATAGATATTTAAATTCCGAATACTGCCGTCACCACATTTGATATTCGACCCTAAGTAACAGTAATTGGGTTTAAATGCGGTCGGCATGGTAGTACTTACGATCTTATTACATGGAAAGCTCAGATGGTCGGCCGACGACGCTAGAACAGCGAATCGTATTTCGTCATGTCTGCATCTCTGTCTTACTAACGCAAATAGAACAAACGGTTGCGCGGCAAGGAATATTGCAATATACACAGTGTATCCTAATCGGCAGTCCTTATTTTATGTCTAGAATTGACTCGACCCAGCTACCGTCAGTCATCTTTGACGGAACTCCTGTACCTTTTGCAGACAAAGTGAAAAACCTAGGAATTTTGTTTGACAAAACGCTGTCATGGTGTCCTCAGGTTACTGAGGTCAGTAGGCGTACTTTCGCCGCGGCAGGGTCCTTGAGGCGCTTACGCAATTTCTTGCCCACAGCCACCAAAATTACCCTTGCACAATCTCTTCTCTTACCCATACTTGATTATGCAGATATATGCTATCCCGATCTTACTTCAGAACTGCTCAATAAACTAGAGCGTCTTCAGAATTTTTCTATCCGGTTCATATTTGGTTTACGCAAATATGACCATGTCTCCCAATATCGCCAACAACTTGGGTGGCTCCCCATACGTCGTCGCAGAGACATGCACATCCTATCTCTCCTCTTCTCGGTGCTGTTCAGTCCTAAACTTCCTATGTATCTAAAAGAACGTTTTAAATTCCTTTCTTCCACACACGATCTCCCTCTCCGTTCCTCCGATAGTCTCCGTCTCTATGTCCCTCCCAACTTGACGAAATCCTACAGCCAATCCTTTACGCTGCAAGCTATTCATTTGTGGAACTCCCTGCCTGACACAGTGAGACGTGCACAAACCTTAAATTCCTTTAAGTCGCAGGTTAAGGAGTTCTTCCTATCCAAAGAGTCCCTCCCTTGAAGTGTATCTTTTATCATGTTTTTTCATTTATTATTATTTTGTTTTCGGTTTTGCACATTACATTACATTTTATACTTTGTATGTATGTATGTAAGTATATATTATTATGTTATATCTATTTATGTTTATATTATTATAATTATTATTTATTTTTGATTAATACCATATTTTCTTTACTTCAAACTTATTTGTGCACAACCTACCCTAATTTCGTTTACCTACTATTATTCCTTAAATATGGGTTGCCTGGCAGAAATCGCTGCTAAGCGATAAGGCCGCCTAATTGTACAACTGTTCTTGTTATTTGTAATTTGTATGATGTTTTTATGTTTGTGTGTGCAATAAAGTATTATCTAATCTAATCTAATCTAATCTAATATTTTAGTATAAATAATGAAATTATGATAGTTTCAATACATGTTTGACTTTAAATTAATTGTGCAATTATACTTACGTTCAATACTGACTGAAAATATGATATTACATCTCTTTTTTTCCTTTTTTCGAATTGTTTTTGCGCATATTCTCAGCACATTTAGGCGTCGTCGTTTCGCCGGGGCGGTCAAATGACTATTGCGAGCGATCTAATGCTCCCTTTCGAATGGAGCATTCGTTGGCAGTTTCACTTTCTGTGCGTTTACGCTGTATCTAGGGTTTATATAATCGAAGCCCGCAGCGCTCCGCGTCCGCATCGAGCGCTCATGCATTATAAATAATTTAGACATGGGCCAATAAAAATGAAAAAATATAACCTATATTGAAATATAGTGCGATCGATTCGCAATACGATTCTGAGCAAACTACTTTCTGGTTTTGGGTTAATCCATTAACACGTTGTATAACAACACAACATATTTTATGAACATAAACTCTGACTGATTATTTCAACCACAGACAACCAACAATAATATTCCACCACACCCACACAGCTTGCTGCATTTGATAGATTTAGGGCGGATAATATAGGAATAGAACTATTCTGATAAAATCATTAAACTGTTCAATTAACTATAAACAAAACTATTAAGCTTCTATTTCAATAAGGTCAGGATTAATAAAAATCTCAAATCTAAATATAACTATTCTGATAAAAGCATTAAACTATTCAAATAACTATAAACAAAACTATAAAGCTTCTATTTCAATAAGGTCAGGATTAATAAAAATCTCAAATTTCTAATAAACTATTTTATTCTTTTGAATCGTCCTTTTATTTTTTTACCTACCACCACGTAGGTTACCACCACCACCCGTTAAGGACATCTTTTAGCTGACAAGAAAAACGGGCGAAAAAAACTCACCAGCTTTAACAGAAACAACGACATTTACAATTTATCATGTCGTTGTTGAACATACAACACATTTAACAACATTTACAACAACATTACTTTTCGTGATAAAAGATTAAACAACATTTACGAATATCATCAAGCATTTTCTATAATCTGTTACTTTATATTATTTCAGTACTCACATAATTTATTCGAAACCGATAAGGACAACTTTAATTTAATATTATCAACAAATAAGCATTAACATTTAACAAGTTACCGAATATCCTTCGAACAAGGGCAAATATTCAGCAATATTTACTAGACAATACATCAGCATTAAACAGCAAGAAATAACAAGGAATGAGAAATATGAAACAACGGAATAGTTACTTAACTTGTACACCGCTCACGGCTCGAACCAGACTAACCCGCTACAATGGCGGCCTCGCCTTATAAATGTTAGCGTCTACCGCCAATTTAACTGATAAATTTCAATCCGTGAAAATTACAGAAAATACTACAATATAAACATAACAATTATGAAAAAGTATTCCAAAATCATCCAGCGGCTTCCCGCGACCTTGACCAGATCGTCGGTCCACCTTGTAGGGGGCCTGCCCACGGAACGTCGTCCGGTTCGCGGTCGCCATTCGAGAACCTTTCCGCCCCAACGGCCATCGGTTCTCCGCGCAGGACCGATCGTTGTGGAGATCCTTGGGGGAGGCCTATGCCCAGCAGTGGGCGTCTTACGGTTGAAATGATGATGATGATTCCAAAATCAAATAATGATTTTACATAACATTATTTATAAATACAATAATTACAATAATTATCTATGTTTTCTTTTCAACCGGAAGTAACGTGTACTCACGTAAAAGTACACGTTAGTTAGATGCTTTATATTACTTTCCATTTCAGTAATAAACTAATTGATATGAATATTAAAAGTAATAACACGATTTTATACACATTATTCAGTACTTATAGGCAAATTAAAATACAATTGCTTGATCATGCTTTGTTGACGGTTGGCCCCGCCACAAATCAAAATACTTTTTATTAGAAACAGGATACATGTTGTAAAATGTTATCTCCATAATTAATATAATTAATTTAGATGTAACAATAACTATATGACATTAATAACAAAACTCCATATCAAATCGCTTTGTTGTCGGATGGCACGGACACAAATCAAACTACTATTTAATGAAAACACGATAAATGAGGTACGATGTTATCCACAAAATTAATTTATCGGATTTAGGTGTAATAAATACTAAATTGAATCAATGTCAAAACTTGATATTCTAACGTTATATTATAATATCTTTGATTTTAACACATTCAACTCGCTTTCTGACTGGGTCAACGGTTTACACTGGGCGAGTAGGCAGACGAGTCGAGTTAAATAGGTGGTGGGTGTTTTTGGCGCCATTTTGGCGGGTTAGGTTAATACCCGAACTTCACCTGCGTCTAATGCCATTAATTAGTCTCTTGATATCTCACACCACACATGTAATGGCGGGCAGAGTTACTACTGAACGAAACAACATCACTGGAGAATTTCTCAAACATGCTATTTGTTTGGCTATGTGGTTTATAAAGCATACTGGTGTATGTGTGTACACTAAAGTGTCTTTACTCCAATCAATAACTGCTTTAACTATATACATTTTTGATCGAACTTTGTGTTCAGGAATTACTCTGCCCTTGATGGTACACATGGCTTGCTCTCGTTTTACTTCCACATAGCCTACAGAAGTTTGAAGTTTCTACGTAGGCATCTCGATGAAAATAAAACTTCAGCTCCCCTTATTTCCGCAACGTTAAATGAGTCGTGTTCACGCATATTCCAATAACATCATCATGTCAACTTTGGGAAGGTTGCGAATGTCTGCCATAACAAATAATTCAGCCACCTTCAAATTTTCATTTAACAAATGAAAATTTGGTTTAGTAAAGTTAATGATATTCCTTCTGTAGGAGTAGAAGGCACAATATTATTTTTACTGATATCGCAAGTCCATAGTTCTATTTATGTCAAAACAAATTATGTCAATAAACAAAACAGGTTAGGTTTAGCGAAGAGTATCACCAAGTTACTCTATGAGTATCACTACAACTCGGGCGAGCTAACCAAAGAGCATATAATCACTACGTTTAAGAGTCGGGACTTCATACAAGCTTTTTGACTGTCAGTTCCTGCTTAGATCTCGTACCAACAGAGACAGACAAAAAAGTAATGCCAACATGATAAGCTACAAAAGCAATAGTGATGTGATGTACGCTACAGAATGTATCGATACGATAAAAAAAAAGAATGGGTACCCTGCCTTGCAGAAGTTGCAGACAGGTTTTTTTTATTATACAAAAGGAAAATAAAAACCTCTGTTAGTTTGGAAATATTGAGTATTATTCAATGACAAATAATTATTATTTATTATAATACAATTCATGTCATAAAAAATAAATAAAGTTAGGTTTACAATGTGGGAATAAATTGTTTGTAATTTTCTAATCTCATTTTCTAGGCAGAGTTTTCAGATGTTAGCTGATCGATCAACACACGTTTTTGCACTGTTGTGTTACAAGTGGGCAGATATTTATATACCTGAAATAATAAATAAATAGAGATAAGTAGATAGTATCGTTTGAGTACACACTGATCTCCAACGATATGAGGGTACTCAAGTGTTTCTAAAAGAAAACAGCTAATTGTAATTACGCTGATAATTATCAATTCAAATTATAGTTTACCACATACCATCGCGGAATATGGGTAACGCGTGCTCAGGGCTGGTGCCCAATCGAAGTCACATCTGGTCCTGTTTCTATAGGTACATACAAGAGGTCTTCATTACCAATGGCTTTGACCCATTGCTTGCATCTGCAATAGATAAAAAAAATGAAAATTTTATTTGAAAAGATAAGCCAGTACTTATACATATGTATACAAATTTAAGAATAAAGGAATAAAACTTCATTCACCATGAAGAATCTAATAATATAATAAATATAAAAAAACTAAAACTTATACATATTTGAAAAATTTAAAATGAAGTATTGAGAAAATTCAACCCGACTCCCAACCAGCTCCGATGGGACTCGAACCCACGACTTTTCAAATGTTTGCGTTGCTCGCAAACGGCAATCACACGCAAACTAGCCCTGTACACGATGGCCCATCATGGTCGGCCAACATGATCGGCCATCCTGGCTTTAGGTATCTTCTGTGCAAGACATAGGCCAGCCCTCTGATCACGAGAAACCACAATTAATTTGGAGTTTTAGATTTTTTTAATTTTTCTTTAATCTTGATTATTTTATACGACTACATAAATATTAAAAAATATTTTATAATTTATTAAACAAATGCAGTAGTAATGAAACATCTAAAATACATTTTATACTCAAATTTACGAAAATAGTTTTTTTAGTCGATAATTTGGAACGTAGTAAAGACATCACTATGGCGGATATGGTTTTTGGTTATGAATTTCTAGGCAAATGATTAAAGTGACCAGAACTTCTTCTAATTACTTAGCGTCAATAAAATACTACTTACCGCTTCTCATCTAGTGGGAATTGAGCCATGAACACCCCCGCTTTTGGTTGAATTTCCTACCAGATTTTAGTCCACATATTTCTAATTTTTTGTAATAAGTACATTTATGCACTTAAATAAATGATACAAAGCGGTATACACTTAATGATAATAGTTAGTCACCGAAGACAATAAATACGCACACTGATGGTAAAATAAACCAAAACGACACGCGTTGTTTACATTTTAGTTCACAAATTATATAGACTTTTTAGTTTTTACGGCCATAGTGACATAGTGACACTTGCTTGACTTGACATTGACACTGCAGCAGCCCGAGACAAGGAAGGTAGATAGGAAGTAAGAGACAAAAAACAAGTCGCCATAAAAAATTGCTTGAAGTCCATACATTTTTTCTGCAGTATTGAGTTTCGGCAGGCTGGAGCTAACAGCAGTTTATACCAAAGATGTAGTATTAAACATAGATGGATACTAAAAAGTTGAACAACGAAACGATATATCTTTGCTTTCCTCCTAAATGACAGTTCAGCGTGTATTGAAAAGAGACGTGTATTGAAGGCTGCGGGAGACGCGGCGGGGGCGGTGGGGCGGCCGGACGTAGACTTTAAAATTTCATAGATTGGGCACCACCAAACTATCGTTGAATAACTTTTAAAATATAAATATTTTTGACTGTTTATATTTTAATGGGCGATTTTCTGAAAGCTCAGTCACTAGATGGCGCTGTCCCACCTATGCAGTTAGAAGGAACGGAACGTTATTAATTTTACTTTGACGCGACTTTTTTACGTAAAACGGAACGTCAGACAGATGTTATTTATTTACCTTAATCTTTAAATTTACCTTTTTCGTTTCTGTTCCTCACAGTAGTACTTATTTAATATATTATTAGTTTCCTTTGGGTTTTTAAAAAGTAATTAGTTTAAATATGTTTCATACCAAAATATACCATAGACATGTACATACTTCGTTCAACGCCATCTAGTGAAGCAATTGGAAGCTTTTTTTTTAAAAGGCCTCTCAAAAAATCGCTCATTATAATTTATATCATTGCATTATTTCTCAACTGTCAAAAAATCGTTTACTAAAATAAAATGTGTAAATAAAATTCTAAATAGAAAGAATAAGAAAAGAAAGTTTTATTTGCCTTTAATTAAAACTGCTATCAAGAATACTCTCATCTCAAGTGTCTTTCATTTTCATTCATTATTGTAGTCAGTCACACACAAAGTTAGTGCTCTAGTCTAGACCTCTGAGTACTGAATCCTATGGAGATGGCATATTGATCTATATGAACTAACGGTTATACAAATATGAGCTAAATCGACATTGTACTCATAAACCTGTAGCCATCTCGTTCTATCTTACCTCCAATACTTCATGTAAAAAGAGACAGCAATATATTTATTCGACCTATTTTTTGGCAACATTGAAACGTGACGTCATCGTAATGCATGATTGAAGCCGGTCGCCATTTAGGTTTCTCGGTATGTGAGCTGTCAACGCGAGTTGTATTTGCAGTGTTTTGTGCTAAAAGTCTTTTAATTTGAGACTTTCGTGTGAATAAAAGGTATTAATAAGTGAGAGAAAGCAACAAGAAACATGTCTAATTGCAGTGTGGTAGTTTGTGGCATCAAAAAAAGTGAAAATCGTCCAAACATTACATTACACCGGTACGTACTATTTATTTTGCAAAAACACCAAAACAATACAATAAATGCCTTGTGTTTTGGTTTTCCTGTGAATAGTTTACTTAGAACTCATACCAAATGTAGCTCAATACTTATTTTGGTGAGTTTTGTTGGTGTATTTCAAGAAAATATAAATCTGTTTGTTTTGCGCTAGAGTTGCCCTTATAGCATTTTTCTTATCGAATTATCGATGTTTTCAAATTTCAAGTGTAAATTGAGTGTATTAATTTTAAACTGTTTTTATTGTTTTAGGTTGCCTAAAAATAACAAAAAAAGAAAAATATGGCTGGAACAATGCGAAAGGAAAATTTAAAGACTCGTACGAAAACTATTTTTATGTGCTCTTTTCATTTTGAAGAACAGTTTCAAACGTCAACGACAGTTTAAGTTTTGAAAAAGACGTTAATTAGGCCACTGGCAAAATCGAAATTATAGTGCGACAACGTATAGGTACTGTTCCGGTTGCCAAAAACTGGATACTTATATATAACGTGTTTTTTTAATGTCATTTTGCTGTAAAGTTGTTGTCCAACTTACATTCATTCTAGCACATTAAAAGTAAGTATATTTTTTTACCACTAGATGTCGCTTCGCTATATTCTAAATATATAAAAAAAATATGCTTGCTAGTAAAGATCTCGATTCAAACTGTTTATTATTTTATTACTTAATAATGCTGGTTTTTTTTTGAGACATTTCTTTTTTTCTATGGTAGGTAGATACCTAGTAGACGTTCTCCTTTGTGATTTATATTGTAATGTGTGTTATGTAAAAAAAAAACAATCTTTGTTGTATAAACATAATAGGTTTTTACAATATGGAGCTTTTTGTTTTATTTCATTACCTTTTTTTATTTAAACTGGTTCTCGCGACCTTTGATCTGGAATTCTATGGAGGTCTCGCATTTGTATAGATGCGTGACTCGGAAAACATAAAAAATTTGATCACAAAATTGCAGTTTCTAAGAATAGGCGAGTAGAGCCGACAAGTGGGGCGCCCTCAATCAAATTTATTGCTCGCTAAGTATTAATGTATCTACAATCGTACAGATTGAAGCTAAGGTCGTGTAGTTTATTTACAAACTATAACCTCAGTAAAATATAGAAGGTTGGTCTTTTATTTACTACTACTGCAACATGAACTATATTTTACTAAGGTTAGTTTGTAAATAAACTACAGGACCTTATTTTTAATCTACATCTGCGTTTGAATTTTTGATACATTATGTACTTAACAAGCAATAAATTTATTGCTCGCTAAGTATTAATGTATCTACAATCGTACAGATTGAAGCTAAGGTCGTGTAGTTTATTTACAAACTATAACCTCAGTAAAATATAGAAGGTTGGTCTTTTATCTACTACTACTGCAACATGAACTATATTTTACTAAGGTTAGTTTGTAAATAAACTACAGGACCTTATTTTTAATCTACATCTGCGTTTGAATTTTTGATACATTATGTACTTAACAAGCAATAAATTTAATAATAACATGCGGATCCTCGCGGTTTTACCCGCATGGTACTCGTTCCCATGGGAATATCACGATAAAATATAGCTTATGTCACTCGGAAAGAATGTAGCTTTCTAATGGTCCAAGGAATTTTCTAAATTATTAGTCCAGTAGTTCTGGAACCTATTAAATTCAAACAACAACCAATCAAATCTTTCCTGTTTACGATATTACTATAGATGAGGAAGCACTTGGCTGCTCTTCTCGCCTTTAAGCCCCCAGTACAGGATGGCCGATCAAGTTGGCCGACCATGTTGGCCATCGTGTACAGGGCCAGTTTGCGTTACTCGCAGACGGCAATCACACGCAAACCGCCCCTGTACTGTACACGATGGCCCATCATGGTCGGCCAACATGATCGGCCATCCTGTACTGGGGGCTTTGCAGTTGTTGCGTCTCACGCGCGCGGAGGGGCCAATGATTGTGTGCGTACATGCACAAACACATACACATTGTGTAATTGTCATAAATAACTTAATTATTTGCAAATGTAGGTATAATTTAAGCACATTATTAAGTTTTATTATTCTAAAAAACTAGGTATATAATTATACACTATAATTCCGTTTTAAATTATCGAGGTGATTACTTATTATAAAATATAGGGTGATATAGGTAGGTAGTCACAAAAATACTTGTATCTATAACTTCATCAATAAATATATCGATGTACAAATAGGGCAGCACTACGGAAAGGCGCCATTTTGGTTTCTCGGTATGTGTGCATGTGTGTGTGTGTATGCTTCAATTTTTCGTAGGTATGCCATCTCCATAGGATTCAGTACTCAGAGGTCTAGACTCAGTGCATAGTTTTACAGTTTTCGTAGGCACTGGTTTTATAAAAGTTGAATATGAACCGTTAATGGCATGCAGAGTATGCTTGGCATACGATACCCGCTTGTGTTCAATAGTGTAGGGGTGGGTTGGAACAGGTAAATTGCCGAACCTGTTCCACCTGTTCCTGTTCCAGCCAGACAACAGTTCCAGAAACCTGTTTCAAAATAACAGCCTGTTATATTACAACAATCAAGGTAGAGAACAGTAACTATCATGATTCAAAAGCAACAAACTCATAAAATGGCTTCAGAAACAAGTTCCTGAAGTGAAAACCATCCTTCATACTTGCAGGCTTAGGACTGACAGCTCGATTGTACACTTTAATGTAACTTTTATACTAAAACATAACTTTAGTAATCAACAAAAGACATTAAATGTGATAAGAACTAATGTAGCGGATAAAAGAACTAATTTACTATTTACTAATTTAACTAACGAATATTTTGTAACTTATTACCATTCTTCAGTTTCATTATATGCTACCTTGCCAACATAGTATAAGTTTTTCGTAGAAACTTTGTTTTTATGACAAGCTTTTTTGTTGACTGTACTTAAATATTGTATTGTCATCCTAACCACACCTGTATGCAAAGTTTCAGTTCAATCGGACACTGGGAAGTGGTACAAATAAAACTTGCAAGATTTGTCCCCCACTAACTAACAAACTAACTTATTCCCGAAGGTTTATAAATACATACAAAACATTTTAATTAAGTATTTGTATAATAGAGAAAACTCCATGTTTTGTGATGAAGCCGTCAAAAAAACGATTTTTCGAGCGCCTTCATTGCGAACGCTCTGGCTAAACCGTATGAAATAGGTACATCAAAATAATGTACTATGGAATGGAATTATATGTCATTGTAAGGTCTACAAAAAAGTCCGCAATAGCATATATCTATCTCCTATAGTCAATTTACAGTAACCATTTCTAACTTTTTAAAAATATAACTTTATTTGTAAAGTTAATTTCTCTTAATCAGTATTAATCCTTATCCAAATAAATAAATTAGTTACCTTGGCCATTTGATGTAGATAAAAATTGTCCCGGACCTTATTTCATTTAAATAAATACTTTAAAAGTAATCACAGATTTAAAAGTACTATCACTGTCAAAGCACCAAAAAATTGTTTAAAGGACTCCGTGCAAAGCCGGGCCGGGTCGCTAGTGTATATTATAATTACAACATCTTTTTTTTTTGTTGTATTGTCATTGTCAGTTCAAAGTTTAACATAATAATATGTGGATGTGTATCCGAACGCCAAATTAGAGAACAGGTAGAGAACAGGAACTCGCACTATCTCTTTCCAACAACTGTAACCATCATAGGTCAGAATAGGAAAGAGCATGTTCCAATCCACCAGCCTGTTGCGCGAAACAGTTGCACTGTCACAACAGTCAACCTGTTACGAGTGCTATCTGTTCTCGGTCTGTTTCTGTTGTGGGTGGAACTGGAACTGTTACTTGTGCTAGCTGTTATCGGTCTGTTGTGGAACATGTGGAACAGGAGGAACAGTTTTTTGACTTTATAGAGAACAGTTCCAAGCTGTTTTTATATGAAACCTGTTTTATTTGCCTGTTCCGATATATACGCCTCACTCCTACAATAGTGAATGGCCAACTTCGGGAAATATACGAGAAATTGGTTGAAGCATCGGTAAGTGTGCTAACCTTGAATTTACCCGTCCCTTTTGATGTAGAAAATTTAAGCGAGAATGAGAAGGTTCTGGGTTTATGTTTTGATAGTTTTAAATTTACTTTGCTGATTATTTTGTGATAAAATTTTTAATATAACCCTTACAACTCAAATAATTTCTTCGAGTCAGTGTGCCACTGACACTGCGTTTGGCATGTTTTGTTTGTGTTGGCACTGCACTTTTTGACGATTCAAACAAAGTATTGTAATTTGTAAGGTAAAGTAAGGTTTTTAAATTTTATCAGTAGTTTTGATTTCACAAGTCTTAGTGTTTGAAATGGCAGACGAAGCTAGCCCTTCATGGCCTCAAAGAAGTTGCCGTAATACTAGGTTTATATTTGACTAGAGGATCCTCGCGGTTTCACCCGCATGGTACCCGTACCCGTGGGAATATCGGGATAAAATATAGCCTATGCAACTCTGGAAGAATGTAGCGTTCTAATGGTGAAAGAATTTTCTAAATCGGTCCAGTAGTTTCGAAGCCTATTCGATGCAAACAAACAATCAAATCTTTCCTCTTTATAATATTAGTATAGATTTAGACGTTGAAGATTAATTATTATAAGGCGATCTTGATCTTGAATCAAGCAATGAGTTTGACCCTGGAAGTGAGGAATAGGACCAATCTTCAGAAGATAGTTAACTATTTAGATATTTTTAATATACTAATTAATGGTGTGTCATTTGAGTTCCCTGTACATCATTAATATTGGTTCCATGGCTCCAAAATTTAAATTATTTTTTGTTTTTATTTAAGAAAATTCTTATCATATAGGTACATACCAAAGGGTAAAAACGAGACCCTATTACTAAGACTGCTGTCCGTATGCTGTCTGTCTATCTGTCTGTTTGTCTGTCACCAGGCTGTATCTCATGAACCGTGATAGCTAGACAGTTGAAATTTTCACAGATGATGTATTTCTGTTGCCGCTATAACAACAAATACTAAAATTGAATGAAATTAATAATTAGGGAGGCTGAAGTAGTATGGGTACAAGAAACATGTTTTTCTTGCTGTTTTTTGCTCGATATTAATAACGGCAGTCGGCAACAGGTATTCACTTTAAAATTAAATAAAATATTTAAGAAGGCTCCCATACAACAAACATGTTTTTTTGCCGTTTTTGATCGATATTAATAACGGCAAGAGGCAGAGACTTGAAATATTCACAGAATATTCAGTTGTAGGTACATTCACTTCACAGGAAGGTGGAGGAGGAAATTAAGGAGGTCCCATATACAAACATGATTTTTTGATGGTACGGAACCATATGTGCGTGAGTCCGACTCGCACTTGGCCGGTTTTTGTTGCCAAATACAGTTTGGCACTTGTAACTCCACCCATGCAATCTGGCTGTGAAACTGTTAAACCTGCAACGGTGACTGACATCTGAAAGACTAGTCTCTGCATGGTTCTAAATTCAAAGGGCGGACCCCGAATTTGGGTGGGGGGAGGGGTGGAGAGGGAAGTGGGGGTATACCCCTACCTCTCCCCCAAAACTCGGAGTCAAATGGTAAAGTCTTGAAAGTAAGTCTTACGTTTTCAACAGGGCTGTATCTAGAGTTGAATTTGAAGAAGGGCAGCAGTGGTTAACCTGCGACATTTTTTAGATTTTAAATATTAATAAATACTATTAAATACCAATTTTGACATGAAATAAAAGTTTCAAATAAAGATATTGAATTTATTTAATAGTTAAAAAATAATAAAAGTTAAAAAATTTATTAAAACTGTACTTAATTATTTTTTTCCATCTCAAACTATGAACAAAATTCTAAGGTAGGGCATTACTATTTTAAGGTAGGGCATTGCCCCATAATGCCCCCCTTAGCTACGGCCATACATAGAGTAACTTGTATATATAGGAAATAGAGAACAATCTTCGGCCCCTTTAGCGGAAGTGTGAACCTGGCGCCATCTGGTTTCTAGCCATAGCAGCTTAACACACACACATACACACTTATACACGTATGTACACATATACACGCACGCACACATTACCATTACCTGCTATTTGCGGTTATTTATTTTTTATTTACACTTAACATTCAGGAAGACCCACCTACCCACATTCCTATAGAATAACCTATACATTACCTATACAATACTCTATCATGATAAAGAATGGATAATTTGCGTAAATAAAATGCAGATTAACAATGCACCTTACTTTATTAACAATAATCGTAGAAGACACCAATAGTAACACTTAGTTAAATATTATATAAATATGACAAATCTACTGATATTTAAAAATACATTTGTTGTACACTGCACATAACAAAACCAACAAGTGGTATGTAGCTCATGTATGGACCATATATTGAGCAATGTAAAAGGTGCTAGAGGACAAACCTCTCCGTTTATCTGCCCCCTGATTCAAAAACCGTCGGAAACGGAATCGGGTTCGACTTCTATGCTTTGTCTTTGTCTATTCTTTCACCAGATAGAATGATGATGATGATGAGCAATTCTGTAAGTATAGGAAAAAATGTGTGTAAATGTGATAATTTTTCCTATACTTACAGAATTGCATTGTAAATGCATAAAAATAATTTAAAATCTCAATTTAATGGCTGTTTCATCTTTTAAACATTTGTAAAAATGTTTCTTTCGGATGCGAGGGTTTCCTCGCATTGATGATCCAACGCTGGCCTACAGCGTAACAAGTGATAGCAAAATTCGACGAGTCGTGTAAGCCTTTCGGTAGCTTAGTTGGTCAGAGCATCGGGCCGGATTCCCGGAGGCGCGGGTTCGAATCCCGCCTGAAAGCTACTTATAGGGCTCGTGGTTTTTTACTGTCACATTTTTTCCTATAATACCTAGTTAGTAAAGAAAATAGCATATTTGGGATAAAATATAGCCAATGTCACTACTCACTAGGGAATAATATAGCTTTCTACTGGTGAAAGAAAGTTTATAAGCGGTTCAGTAGTTTTTTTGTTTATCCATTACCTACAAACATAGAAACATTGAAACAAACAAATAAGTAATCAAATCTTTTCTCTATTTACAAACGCGAAAACAAAAAATCAAATCTTTCCTCTGTAAGTATAATATTATAAGTAAAGTTTGGATAAACACAAAAGCAAAAGTCTCATCTTTCCTCACCAAATATAAGTGTCCATGTTTTTTAGTATTTCCTCAAATTGCTACCTGTAATCATTTGTTTGCAAATAGCAATGAACAAATTGCTGCAGTACATTTATAAGTAATTACTTGTTATACAAGAGAGCAAAGTTGTTTTTTGCTGCGAGTGCTGAATTCAAATCACGAACTAGCGAAGTAGTCTAATATAGACTACTGAAGACAGTGAGTGATTTAAAGGCACGAGACATCAGGAAAATTTGCTCTCGTGTTATACTTACATACAACTTTTCACCTCTACCAGCGAGAAAAGTGTTACAGGTGAGAAAAACAACATTGAAGGCAAAATTTGACAAAAGGTAATTATATTTAATAAAATAATCAACATCAAAATTACAAAATTAAAAATTAAAAGTAAAAATGCAAGTTGAAGTTTACGAAACTGCTTGTCATTTTAATGAAACCAAACATGATTTATGTAAACGATATACTGTTCACTACATATTTTTTACATTTTTCATCAAAAGTCGAAAACTATGCGGCTTAAGAAAAAAAATTTGGCGCTCTTTCATGTTATACCTACCCCATATGCCCTAGTAGCCCCACTTCGAATTTTTAAGACCCCCTTTCAGTGTCTGTTGCAAAAAAAAATATACTTAAATATTTTTATTTCTCTCATAATTGCAAAATAGTAAGGCAAACATCATTTAAAATTATTCCAAATTTGCGAGTTTTTAGGTGCCAAAAGCGCCCTTTTCTTGCTGGAGAGGTGAAAACAATATTACAATCAAACATTACAATTACACTTTACAAAATACAGTACACAATAAATAATACATCACAATAATAAACACAAAAACTGTGATGTGAGCTTAATTTTTTGCAATAATAAATGTTTATTGTTCAATTACCCATTCTAATTCTTATTACGTAAACATTTCTTAAAAACTATCATGTTATATTACAAAATTAGTAACATTTAAGTAATAGACTTTACAATTTAACAATGTATCACTTTGAAATGAAAAATAAAATAAAAAAGCAAACTGCAGATTCCTACATTAAACATGATAGCTAGTTCAGTAGGCAATTTTTTAAATGAATATGTTATCATGTTATCAAGGTAGGTAATTATCAAAATAAATTATCTGACTAAAAAAAGATGATGGGCATTTTTATATGGCTACTTGACGTACTTCTTGTACTTGCATTATTATGGCTTTAATTTGCTTAGCTATCTCAGGCCCTTTTGTAGCGCTTGCTGCAAATGAATAAAAGATGACTTGTTTATAATTGCGAAATCAGCCGCGAATCATGAAGACTTGAGCGTGATCTGCATATTGTTGCTTGCGTTGCTCTCCATTGTCAACAAACCCTGTCACCTTGTCCTTTCTTTCATTGTAAGAAACATGCGGTTTTAAAGATATTTCGTCGAATAAAATAACACATAATTTGTCTTGGCTCGTTGTCATGCTTTCGGCTTTCTTTCTCAGTTGGGAAAATATTTTCTGAATAAGTTTTATTAGAGTTTGTGAAGCCGGAAGTATAAAAATTGTTCTAAGGAATCGGTATCGTTTAGGACTCTGTTTCAAAATTGATAGACTTGCAATTTTTTGTTCTAACGTAAATCTTCTTCCTTTTAGTTTTTTTTTATTTTGGCTCTACTGTATTTTCATTAACAGTTTTGCTACACTGGAGCACTTTTCTATGGTGTTTAAAATTGCAGGGTTACTTGAAAAATGTTTTGCAGCTTTAATATCTGCAGTTTGCTTTTTCATTTTATTTTTCATTTTACAAATTTTGTTTTTTGATTTAACTAGTTTATTTTTTAACTCTTTTTCTTTGCTTGTTAGAAAAACTCGGCGAGTGTTTCTAACAAGCAAAGCGTTTTTCGTTTCTCGTTTATGATGTTTTTCTGTAAAAGATGATAAGTCATATTAAATAAATGTTTATATCGTTGATATACTACGTGAGCAATTATTTTTTTACTTCACAACAACAAGTAACTATAAAAATATCTCACCAGTTTTCTGTTTGATACTTTCCACATTGAATTTATTTTCAGATAAAACTTGTTTAGCACAAACAAGCTCCAAATTCTTAGGACCTGAAACATAATAATTATGTGATTTATATGCTTACTAGCTTTCCGCCCGCGTCTTCGCCGAGTGGACTACACGACGGACGTTAACTTGCGGGAATGTGACATTTTTCCGGAATAAAAAGTAGCGTATGTTCCTCTCCTGTCTACAAAGTATCTGTGTCACAAATTTCAGCCAAATCCGTTCAGCCGTTTCGGCGTGATTGAGTAACAAACATCCAAACATCTAAACTCTCACACTAGCTTTCCGCCCGCGGCTTCGCCCGCGTGGACTACATGACGTTATCCCGCGGGAATGTGACATTTTTCCTGGGTAAAAAGTGGCCTATGTTCCTCTCCAGGCTACAAAGTATCTGTGTTCCAAATTTCAGCCTAATCCGTTCAGCCGTTTTGGCGTGATTGAGTAACAAACATACAAACATCCAAACATCTAAACTTTCACATTAATAATATTAGTAGGATAGTAGGATATAATATTAGTAGGATTATCTAGTAATAGTAGTTATAGATAGCCATCCCGCGATAGACCATTGCGAAAGTCACGCCGCGCACGCTATACCCACTGCTCTATATCAAATTGCATGAAAGTCAGATTAGTGATTTAGTATGTGTGTCCTAAATTTCAGCCAAATCTGTTTAGACATTAAGGCGTGATTGAGTAACGTGAGATTGAGTTCATGTGGGTTTGAGAATTGTTTAGATTTACAATTGGACCCGGTAGGTGGCGCTGCTGACGGTATCGCCGAGTACCGTATACATTACAATAACACAGGTTTTTACCCCAATATTCCCACAGGAACGTGTACCACGCGAGTAAAAACACGCAGAACAGCTAGTATATGTTTAAGTATGTAAATATTTATTTGTTTAATAGAAATAATCTAACCTTTGTACACTTGATGCACAATTTCCATATTTGGAGCTTGTTTGCACTCCAAAACATTAGGATCTGAAACATAAATTCAAATGTTACTAATGATATTAGCAAAGCACTCTCTATTAGAATAGAGTCCTTCCCAGGAATTCAAACTATCACCTTAAATAGCAATTCCATGCCACAAATTTCCCCGCGCTAAAAGTTATTTTCCCATGGGTATGAGAGCTTAATTCCCGCGGTAAAAAATAGCCTATGTCTTTCCTAGGGTCTTAAACTATCTCCATTCCAAATTTGATTGGTAGAACAACATTTAATATTTTACCTTTGGATGTTGACGGAATGTTTTCTATAGAGCTCATACATCTTTGAGCAATCATCGAAAATCGAGGTATAGTTAATAGTCCTGAAAATAGGCCTCTTTAATCATCTTAAGGTTTTACCCTATCTATAGACAAGTCATAAGTAATTCTTGAGTATAAGTCATTACTTAAGCAGCCATTTATATACAATAAACAAAAATTTTAAGGAAGTAAGAAACCATTAAAAGTATGTTAATGCTTGGGCAAGTAATAGTCATTGATTTCATTACTTAAGTACGTTCAGTAAAAACAGCGCTTAAGCAATGACTTATACATCTAAAGAATATATCTATAGAAACGAGTGCTAGTATTTGTGTAATTACATTACAAGATACACCAATTACTTAAACATGTTGTACATGCATTCCACCCACACAAAACATTTTACCAGTTACTAGATTTCCACCCGCGGCCTACAAATATTATTCTGTGCCGCGGCTTCGCCCGCGTGGACTACACGACGTTATCCCACGGGAATGTGATATTTTTCCGGGATAAAAGGTAGCCTATGTTCCTCTCCAGGCTATAAAATATCTATGTCCCAAATGTCAGCCAAATCCGTTAAGCGGCTTTGGCGTGATTGAGTAACAAACATCTCAAGTAGGATTTCATCTCATTCTTTGGAATCATTTTAAATTCAACATGCAGAAATTTATGCTACTCTTAGAAAGGATTATCTTGAATAATTTGTTGCTTTTTTTAAAGCTAATTATAATTTTGTGACAGAATCATTAAGAAGACTGAATTTAGAAAAGTGTAATTCTAAAAATAATGAATCTTCAAGATTATGAACAATTAAGAATTAATAATTTAATAGGTTATTTACCAGGTAAACAAAGTCTTGGTACTGCTACTCGACTTAGTTTGTTATAACGACAGCAGTGGGTCACTTCAAAATGACGGTGACAAACTCGGCGATTTTTATAGATAGTATTATCATCCAGAGCCACAATATCACCTCCGACAGCATGAATCCATAACCTGAACCGCGGTGTATGTCTTTCTTTGGATTGGGAAATACGTGTAGCACAGGGTGTGATTCTGTAAATTTAAAATATACTTTTATTATGTCTAGTTTATTATTTATGTCTTAATTATGACAATCAGGAGAGTACCACGACGGAAGGGTGTTCTATTTACTTACCTCCACTGCTAGCGCATCCAGGAACACAACAAATTTTTTTCGATGTCATGGTAAAGAAAGAGTCCTGTCCTGTCTCACAAAAACTTCAGCTCAACTCAACGTACTTGGCGAGGAATGTAGAAATAGTCCACGAAACGCAAAGAAACACTCAACAAGAACACTACAAATTATATAGATTAAGCGAAGAGTTATTATTAAAACTTCAGTACGAGAAGAAAACGCACAAACCCAAACAACCAGCAACAACAAAGAACAGCTGACAGTCAGCTGACAGACGTGTGACAGACAACCTGACAAGCTTTTGGTATAATGTTGCCAGGCGAAAATTAAAGAATCGCCATCCATTCGTCTTGACGTAAACTGTTATTTTAATTGATGAAGCTACTTATTTTATGATCATTCAAAAAAAATAAACTTTCCATAATGTTGTGTGACACAAAATTCTACCTAACTGCCCGTGAAATTGTACTTAGAGTGTGTGTCAGATAACTCTGCACGTGCCTGGCGCGTTTTTGGCGCTAGTTACAGTGCATTTTTTTGTTCTAATGTTATAGAGAAGATTAATATTAGATTTTTACCGCGCGCAGACTTATCTGACGAGAACTCTAGTGAAGATATTCATATGAATATCTCTTCAAAGGATATCCTTTAAATACATAAATTTGGATAATTGTCGAAACTATGGCAATAATTTGATCGATGACTATACTATAAATTTCAGAAGTAATCATATTACATAAATAACTTGGTACTGTGTGGGATTTTTCATTATGTCGGCTTATGTTGCACAGTTTCGCCACCTGGCCGCATGCCAGGAAACTCATATATTATAATACTGTTAAATAAAAAATCTGTAGGTTCATTAGACGTTTAGTTATATCGGACACCTCTTTATTTCTGTTGGGTATCATCGGTAATTGTGACACTCATTTTGTACTAAGATTGAACCCCCTGGTCTAGACTCAGTGCATAGTTTTACAGTTTTCGTAGGCACTGGTTTTATAAAAGTTGAATATGAACCGTTAATGGCATGCAGAGTATGCTTGGCATACGATACCCGCTTGTGTTCAATAGTGAATGGCCAACTTCGGGAAATATACGAGAAATTGGTTGAAGCATCGGTAAGTGTGCTAACCTTGAATTTACCCGTCCCTTTTGATGTAGAAAATTTAAGCGAGAATGAGAAGGTTCTGGGTTTATGTTTTGATAGTTTTAAATTTACTTTGCTGATTATTTTGTGATAAAATTTTTAATATAACCCTTACAACTCAAATAATTTCTTCGAGTCAGTGTGCCACTGACACTGCGTTTGGCATGTTTTGTTTGTGTTGGCACTGCACTTTTTGACGATTCAAACAAAGTATTGTAATTTGTAAGGTAAAGTAAGGTTTTTAAATTTTATCAGTAGTTTTGATTTCACAAGTCTTAGTGTTTGAAATGGCAGACGAAGCTAGCCCTTCATGGCCTCAAAGAAGTTGCCGTAATACTAGGTTTATATTTGACTAGAGGATCCTCGCGGTTTCACCCGCATGGTACCCGTACCCGTGGGAATATCGGGATAAAATATAGCCTATGCAACTCTGGAAGAATGTAGCGTTCTAATGGTGAAAGAATTTTCTAAATCGGTCCAGTAGTTTCGAAGCCTATTCGATGCAAACAAACAATCAAATCTTTCCTCTTTATAATATTAGTATAGATTTAGACGTTGAAGATTAATTATTATAAGGCGATCTTGATCTTGAATCAAGCAATGAGTTTGACCCTGGAAGTGAGGAATAGGACCAATCTTCAGAAGATAGTTAACTATTTAGATATTTTTAATATACTAATTAATGGTGTGTCATTTGAGTTCCCTGTACATCATTAATATTGGTTCCATGGCTCCAAAATTTAAATTATTTTTTGTTTTTATTTAAGAAAATTCTTATCATATAGGTACATACCAAAGGGTAAAAACGAGACCCTATTACTAAGACTGCTGTCCGTATGCTGTCTGTCTATCTGTCTGTTTGTCTGTCACCAGGCTGTATCTCATGAACCGTGATAGCTAGACAGTTGAAATTTTCACAGATGATGTATTTCTGTTGCCGCTATAACAACAAATACTAAAATTGAATGAAATTAATAATTAGGGAGGCTGAAGTAGTATGGGTACAAGAAACATGTTTTTCTTGCTGTTTTTTGCTCGATATTAATAACGGCAGTCGGCAACAGGTATTCACTTTAAAATTAAATAAAATATTTAAGAAGGCTCCCATACAACAAACATGTTTTTTTGCCGTTTTTGATCGATATTAATAACGGCAAGAGGCAGAGACTTGAAATATTCACAGAATATTCAGTTGTAGGTACATTCACTTCACAGGAAGGTGGAGGAGGAAATTAAGGAGGTCCCATATACAAACATGATTTTTTGATGGTACGGAACCATATGTGCGTGAGTCCGACTCGCACTTGGCCGGTTTTTGTTGCCAAATACAGTTTGGCACTTGTAACTCCACCCATGCAATCTGGCTGTGAAACTGTTAAACCTGCAACGGTGACTGACATCTGAAAGACTAGTCTCTGCATGGTTCTAAATTCAAAGGGCGGACCCCGAATTTGGGTGGGGGGAGGGGTGGAGAGGGAAGTGGGGGTATACCCCTACCTCTCCCCCAAAACTCGGAGTCAAATGGTAAAGTCTTGAAAGTAAGTCTTACGTTTTCAACAGGGCTGTATCTAGAGTTGAATTTGAAGAAGGGCAGCAGTGGTTAACCTGCGACATTTTTTAGATTTTAAATATTAATAAATACTATTAAATACCAATTTTGACATGAAATAAAAGTTTCAAATAAAGATATTGAATTTATTTAATAGTTAAAAAATAATAAAAGTTAAAAAATTTATTAAAACTGTACTTAATTATTTTTTTCCATCTCAAACTATGAACAAAATTCTAAGGTAGGGCATTACTATTTTAAGGTAGGGCATTGCCCCATAATGCCCCCCTTAGCTACGGCCCTGGTTTTCAACCTACTGTCATTATTTTGAACCCTGTCCCTTACTATCAGTTTTACATTAACTTCAATTTCTTTTACCCCTTCTACAAAACTGTAAACTTCAAATAGTTAAGGCTGCTACCATCACTTTTAGAATAACAGAGAAGCTATGCTATCTTATTGAGATACTATTTACTTTACTGTTATAATTTAGATATGAGACTTTTTAATTATCTAAAAATTTCTTTCCACCTTATTTAAATTTTTACTTTATTGCATTCACAATGCAATTTTTATTATAGAAAAATTGAAAATGAAGTATTTAGTATTTGAGACGGGTTGATTTTTTCTAATTACTTACTTCATTTTAAATTTTTCTATCCACCTGTTCAGGATTTTTTAACTGGCATTGTTGTTTTATCAAATGTTATATTCATTTTCAGCTGGATACAGAAGACATGTTGCCCACATCATTCTGTTGCATTTGTTACTCTTTGATGAAGAAAATGCTGCAGTTTAGAGACAGGTCGCAGAAAGCAAACCAGATACTGCAACAGATGATAAGCTCTGGCTTGGAGGTATCCTTAATATTAGTAGCTGACCTGGCAAACATTGTTTGGTTTGCCATATAAATTATAATATAACAGACGAAGTTTTATAAACTGCCTGCCACAAATGTCACTTATTAAGGCGATACTCGGAAAAGTTATGCTGAAGCGAGATAGCAATAGAAAATGACGCCCGCGGGAGCGAGACCGATTTTGCAGATTGGGCAAAAAAACACAAAATCACTTCATATTAAAAAACTACAGCTATTTAAAAAAAAGTGCTTCTATACGATCCTAAATATTATTGGTGTCAACTAATTAAACCAATTTCCAATAGTGTAAGTAACCCAATTTAAGAATAATCTTGAATTTTCGTATTTTTAGAGGTCTTTTCGAAAAGAAAAAGTGTCGAGGCAAAATCATAAAATCGTGTTTTTTAAACTATACGAATCTAGATAAAGGTATGAAGAAATATATATCTTATGACCAGATTTGTAACAACTGTAACCGTCATTTAGTTTTAAATCAAAAAGTCCATACTTTTTCCGAGTAGCGCCTTAAAAGTAGGTACAGTAGTTTTATCGCACGAGCAGCGTGGTCCGCCTTTAGTTGTGTTGGTTGTGTGACTGGTGTATATGTCGCAGCCAACTGGTTAAATCCGCCATTCAATTAAACGCCTAGGCCGATCATTTTTTCCGTAAGCTATTTTATCTACCCATTAGGTTGACGCAGACACAAAAAAAAATATAACTACGAAATTTAAGACGATCGCTTCGCTGGCTTCGCTGCGCTTCGCGATCGCCTTAAAGGAGACCGGCGAGAATCGCCCTAATATTTTACGAAGTCGTACACTTTCAGAAACATGAAAATTAAATTAATTTAAACTCCTACAATTAACTTTTACGAACGCCTGATTTATTAAAGAATTGAATAAAAAGATAAATAATTTTCAAATCGCAAATAATTGACTGAAAGGGGCAAAATAACATTGAAACACTTCATAAATCCGTTTCATTTGACGCAGTAGTCATGTAAAACAAGGTCATTTATTATTTACATATTATAAGATACCTACATCAAAGAAGGTACCTACATAACATAAATTAAAAACTAATGAAGATCCGCACGCAAAGCTTAGCGCAGATGGCGCCAGAGCGCTGCGATACTAACCTATGTCTTTATCAAATTAATGATTCCTTTCATTATTTGTCTTTGTTATTACCTACCCATTCTTCTATTTTATCATTCATTATTTATTAGTAAATCATTATTTGCGTTGTTTTTAAATAAAATGTTAGTATAAATAATTTGTACCCTAACCTTTATATTTTTAGGTTATTGACCATATCTCTGTTGTCCCAACTGTAAAAGCATAGAAACAATAAACTTTTTTGTTAATCTAGCATAGTTCTTTAAGTACCATTAGATTTTTTCCGTGAACGAGACCTATAAATCGAGGTCTGAAAATACATAGAAGTTCGCCAGTCTCCTTTCTAACCTATCACGTGTTCTACAGGACTTCCGAGGGGTACATGCTGCCGTACTTAACCATCCGCCTGCGACATATATACACGGTTTGACAGACAGTTTGTGTGACAAAAGGAGGCTGCGGTCTACACACACACAAGCGTGGCTCACCCGCGCTCGTAAGATAAAACAACTGTAAGCCAAAATGGCTAAAACTTCAGTGATTACATACTCTTTGGAAGTGGCCATGAAAGAAATGACTGTCTTGTATAGTACAGTGGCACAATCTTTTCTGTTCCGGTGACAGCGGCGCTATGAACGTTTTTCTTTTTTTTGTAGCAGTTTACCCGGCCCTGACTTCTAAGACCTTCAGCCGTCAGCACCGCTATGGTTGGACATCAACTTGACAGCAGAATGACATTTAAAAAAAACATGATAGTTTAACATTTTGGCCACCGGAACAGAAAAGTTTGTGGCACTGTACGGCAGTTATAGTGCTTCAAGCTTTTCTGTTCCGGTGGTTATCTTTGGAACTAAAAAAGTTTTCATGCGACAGTCCATTTTGACAGCTAATTTCGTATTCCAACTGGCTCCTCTGTCACGGCTGTCACCGGAACAGAAAAGCTTGTGGCACTGTAAACGATTTTCCCTACAAAAAAATATCTATACTTATAATATTATTATAAAGAGGAAAGTATAAACTTATCAGAGAATAATGAAACCAAGGTGCAGGATTATCACACTTTTTATTTAAGATCGCTACACAAAGTGACAGAGTTTCCACTAGATCACTGCCCAGTACAAGAATGTCCCCTAAAATGACAAACACTCGCTTATATCATCTCTCCCCACCCTACCATACGGAATAATCTGACTTTGACATAACTAAGCTAGTCAATACAACAACTAGTCAATCCAACAACTATTTACAGTCCCTTTACAAAATAAGCAAATTATCACATCAGTTATATCATTTCATAACTTGTCTCAAATAATATTTTGTTATATATTATATATTTATTTAAATGTTTACTTTTTTGCATTCACAATGCAATTTTTATGGTTGAAAAATGGAAAATAAAGTATTTAGAAAAAATCGACCCGTCTCACAACCAGCTCCGATGGGACTCGAACCCACGACCTTTCGCTATCCGGGCGACTGCTCTAACCACTATTATATATTTATTATAATTATATAAATATGTGTAATATATATATAATATTTATTATAAGCTATATAAGTTTATTTATTTATTACGTTGTATATATTAATATTTCTCTCGCCTTTTTTTAAGTTTAATGCTGGTTGTGCACCCTACCACTTTATTATCTCCATATCACCCTAAGGTTGACTGGTAGAGAATGCCTGAGGCATTAAGTCCGCCTATGTACATTGTGCATGAAGAATTAATAAATAAATAAATAAATATCTAACTAAAGATTTGATTGTTTGTTTGTTTGTTTGCATCGAATAGGCTTTGAAACTAATGGACCGATTTAAAAAATTCTTCGACCATTAGAAAGCTAGATTCTTCCCGAGTGACAAAGGCTATATTTTATACCGATATTCCCACGGGAACGGGTACCACGCGGGTAAAACCGCGAGAATCCGCTAGTATTTTATAATTTCCGGAATATAAAATAGCCCCAGTCACTTTCCAGCTCCTCTCTAGGTCTCAAACTATCCCCCTAACAAAAATCACATCGATTCGTTGCTCCGTTTTAACGTGAAAGATGGACAAACAAACAAACACACCACATTTTGTATTAGTACGGAAGTTTTATCGAGAACCGTTTGACACAGAAAATTGTTTCAGGTACAGATTTAATGGAGTACTTAAGTGACAGACTGAACCGAATTTGCAAAAAAATTGGCATAGACATTTACTGAATTTTAGGCAAGGCCTATGCCCAGCAGTGGGCGTCGTTCGGCTGACATGATGAGGCAAGCTGCAGGTAAAAGCTAGTGTAAATGTTAATCACTAGCTGCGCCGCGCGGTTTGAGCCACATAGTCCCCGAGTTATTAAATATTAATGTAGAGCCGACATGTCGCATGTATTTGTTCAGACATACCAGAGTGAGACGGACGCAACATCGTCGTACTTGAATGAAGCGTAAATCATATTCATTTTATTTGAAAACTAGCGGCCGCCCGCGGTTTCACCCGCGTGGTTCTCGTTCCCGTGGGAATATCGGTATAAAAAGTAGCCTAAGTTCCTTATTACATCAGCTACCTGCCAGTGAAAGTCCCGTCAAAATCGGTCCAGCCGTTTCAGAGATTAGCCGGAACAAACAGACAGACAGACAGACAAAAATTGTAAAAAATGTTTTTTTGGTATATGTACCGTATATATAATCATATGCATGTAGTAAAAAGCGGTTATTTTAATATTACAAACAGACACTCCAATTTTATTTATTTGTATAGATTAGTAGCTTAAAAGCTTGCATTATCATCAGTTAAGTTGGACAAACAAGTATTAACTAATATAATAAATAAGTATAACATAAAATATTTTGTATAATTTTTTCAGCCCTCACTCAGTTCTCTGGATATGTTAATGAAAGACCAAACTGGCATATCTTGGACCCTGGGCCTATCTGACCTTGAAAGTACCACCACTACTTCAGCTGAAGATAAGGTTAAGATGAAGAAAGAATCTGCGGCGTCGGAAATGGACATTGACGCAATGAGTGATCGGGATGAAGGTATGTATTTCTTATCATCATCACCCGTACCGTAAAACTTAACTTAAGTGTGTTGTGTCAAATAAAGGCCCTTCCCGCCATCCGTACCTACACAGATCTCTCATATTACACAACTTGTTCATGCGGGTTTTTATCAATAGGCAGTGATTCAAGAAGAAGGTTTATTTGTAATTATGTAGGTATAATACATATTAAATATCGACATGGCACTCGTGCTAAGCCGGGGCGCGTCGCAGTGTATCAGTATTCTAATAAGTACAAAAAATTTAACATGCATGGAAATATTGTCATTATTTTCGAAAAAAGAAGACGCGATGTATCAAATTTACGGACAAAGAAAGTCAAATACTAGTTTAGTTTAGTTTATTTATTGCAAGTCACAGGTTACAGAAGGTGTTGTAGAATTGGTAAGGTACAAGTGACGCCCTGCTAGGGCACAGCAAACATGAGGGGCAACTATTGCCTCTTACTTATAAATTTAAATTTAAAAGATAGACTAGCTAGCAATGAAATCGTACATACATAACTGCTCGCGTTACATACAAAACTGCTCGCGTTAGCGTCTCATAGATCGGAAACTATTTGCATCTGTGCAATGATTTTTACGTCGATGAATAGGCAAAACGCCCAATGTGGATCAACGAGGAATTTAGAATTACAGTCACATCAAAACCAATCATTTCAGTGAAAGAATTACTGAAATTGGACCAAAAATAACGAAGTTAGAGCGATTTTCGTGCCGCATTCTCAAAAACGCTCACTAATACACAGGATTCGCTTATAAAGACATAAGGGTGGTATTCCACTTATCAAATATTTTATCCAATTTCTTGGATCCAAGAAATTGGATCCACCCTTAGTACTATGGTAATAAGGGTGGTATTCCTTTGATCAAATGCAATATTGGACAAAGGTCTTTTATAAATGGAATACCACCCTAAGGCACGTTCGTTCGCCCAGGACTGCGTTCCTTCGTTTTGGGCGTGGTTGTTTGGTTAAAATTTCACCCGTTTGAGTTGCAACCGAGTGACGGAACGATCGAGTTGTTTTCATAACCTCAAAATTTTTGACGACGCTTGTGTTGGAAGTTATTTACTTTTGCTCGAGTTTTATAGCTATTTCTGCAACATTTTGACTTTAATCCTCCTGGAAGATGAGATAGACGAAGTAACTACGGCGATAAACTAAAAATTTTTCGAGACGTCATTCAAACTTTGACACTTTTCATTGTTCAAACGTCAAATAGCTGTCAGAGTGAAAAACAACCGGTTGTTTGGTTGCTGCCCTGGCCCGCTATTATTTCTCGGCTGCTTGCGCTTCTACAGGCCATGCTGCTCGGATTGGCAACGTCATAAATGTCAATGTCGCACCACTGCTCCTAATTTCTTGTATGCATGAGATGAGATGAATTCCTGATTATAGCGCCTTAAAATCAAATAATACGCGTACATAACTAAGGGTTGTTTTATTTTAACTATATCACAGTCACGAAAATGTTTATTAAACACTTCTACTGATGTTGTAAGCTCCCAGTCGGCTCGAGGTATCGCACGAATCCATCGCTGACGCAGTGTTCCTCCTTCGGGAATCCAAATCTTTCGAGATCCAAGGTTTCATAAGTAATTTCCAACAATGATCACGTATTTATATGCACTAATTATACAATAAATATTGTATTAAAACACCCACAAAGTAAATAAGAAAATTAAACAGCAACGTTTCTTGACATGACCAAAGAGTATTCCGACTTGCCACATCCAGATAAAAAAATTATCCAAAATGTGCAAAAATAATAGATTTTTCTTTTTATTTTGTAACAATTAAATTTAACCAAGTTGTTAAATAAATGCGTGCAAAATCCGAGAAAGTGTTTTATTTAAATGAACAGTTCGCGCAGAAATCTAAGATGTGAATTGAACGAGCGATTTTCTGAGAGGCCATTTAAAAAAAAAGCTTCCAATTGCTTCACTAGATGGCGTTGAATAAGTATGTACATGTCTATGGTATATTTTGGTATGAAACAAATTTAAATTAATTACTTTTAAAAAACCCTAAGGAAACTAATAATATATTAAATAAGTACTACTGTGAGGAACAGAAACGAAATAGGTAAATTTAAAGATTTAGGTTATTATACTATAAATAACATCTGTCTGACGTTCCGTTTTACGTAAAAAAGTCGCGTCAAGGTAAAATTTATAACGTTCCGTTCCTTCTAACTGCATAGGTGGGACAGCGCCATCTAGTGACTGAGCTTTCAGAAAATCGCCCATTACGGCAAAAGCTATTTTTTTTTATTATATTATATCAAGTTTAGCCTAGTCAACGAAGAGATATAGAGGGAAATGTTTGGAACACAATTTTTGACTTTGGAACTTTGTGCTAAAAGTTTTGTATAATACTGTATATATTTTACCGAACTTAATGAAACAACTACTATTGACTTATGGAAGCGAGACGTGGTCTTTTACTATGGGTCTCATAAGAAGGCTCAAGGTCACCCAGCGAGCAATGGAGAGTGCGATGTTTGGTATTTCTCTGCTCGATCCAATCAGAAATAATGAGAGAACTAAAACGACCTACATCGCTCGAAGGATTGTTCAGTTGAAGTGGCAGTGGGCGGGACACATAGTGCGGAGAACCGATGGCCGTTGGGGCGGAAAGGTTCTCGAATGGCGACCGCGTAACAGACGGCGTTCCGTGGGCAGGCCCCCTACAAGGTGGACCGACGATCTGGTCAAGGTCGCGAGAAGCCGCTGGATGCCGGCAGCGCAGGACCGATCGTTGTGGAGATTCTTGGGGGAGGCCTATGCCCAGCAGTGGGTGTCGTACGGCTGAAATGATGATGATGATGATAATAAAACTCAACTGAATTTTATGTAAAATGTAACCAAAGTTCCTATTCTAATCTAAGCTAGTTCTATTGAAGATAAGCTACACTACTTAGTTTTATTGTTTTTTAATAATAATTTTTATTATTAAAAAACAATAAAACTAATTAAAATACATACTTGATTTTATTTGAATATAATTTATGCTCCAAACCCCGGTCTAGCTACTCTTGTTTGTGTGTAATTGATATTGTATTAATTTTCAATCATGTAAAAAAATTATTCGAATATCCGGATATTTGAATATTTAGCTCTAGAACTATTCATTTTATTCGAATAGTAGAATTAAACGAATAGTGCAAACCCTAGGTGGGTTCGATCCCCGCCCGGGACCAACTTTTATGTGTTTATATAATATTTATTATATTTTTTAAGTTCCGAATCCCGACACCCGAGCAATAATTCTATCGAAAGAGGATCAGCTACAAGAAATGCGCGAACACGCCAAGTCTCTCGACTACCAAAACTCTCCGTTCAAATGCGATTTGTGCTCTGAAGCGTTCGTCGATGCCAGAGCTTATGAGAATCACAAGGAGAAACACGACGAGGTGAGTGTTTAATTGTAATGAGTGTACCCAGCGAGCGAGCGTCTGCTTATTGGGGACATGATGCATCTTACACTGTCACCTATTTCATTTATAAATGCTAATTTACTGAATAAAATTTTGCACTCAATAAAAACAAAAAAGTACAGGTAAAAGGAAACAAAGAAACACAGAAAAAGAGGCCTTAATGCTAGACAGCTATCTTTTACAAACATTATATATATATTTCAATATAAATATAATCACAAGAAACAAAGAAGATATCGTTTCATTTCAGAATAAAAAAAAACTACAAAACTTTAAACCTGTAAAAACGATTCTGACTTTCAGATGAGTTTAGTAATCATAAAAAGTGTAGTAATATAGCTGCATATCCAAGCTAACCTGCTAAAATAATAATAATAACAATAATAAAAATCTGGATACGCGGAAGCGTATCAGCCAAGTTCAAAAGAAAACAGAACTGGCGAGCAGCACCGTGTGTATCTTAACACGAACCATTTGGAGCCACTTTTGACTCCCTCATAACTCAAAAACTATTACACAGAAACATGTCAAATTTGGCTTATGTATTGAGACTAGCGAGATAAATATGTGCTCCAAATTTTATATACACACCTCAAACAGTTATTTAGATATTTACGTCCAAAAATCGTTATTTTTATCACTGACTCACCTATAATCAAAACTATAACCCACTTCCAGATGGCCTAGAAAGCTGAAATTTAGCATGCAGACAGGTAATCTGGTGAATACAAAGGAAAAAATCCGAAACTAGTATTTTTTTTAAATAAAACGTTGACAAACTTATATTTGCGTTCCCTATGCACTTATCCTGTATAAGATCTTGTATTAGATGAAGTACAAATATAAGTTTGTAATAGTTTTTATTCTGTTATATACCAATAATTCGTCATACCTCTTGAAGTTCGGCTAGCGCCAACGGCGTAGTGGCCATTCAATAATGAGGACTCAAGAGAACCAAGTTCGAACCCCAGATTACCCAAATACTTTTTTGTCCTCGCGTTAAATTAATTACAAACTTGCGCCGTCTAGCACGATATCCATATTATTATTTATTAATTATTAATATTAATATAATTATAAAGTTATTGAAATATTTACTTTTTTGCATCCACAATCCAATTTTTATTATTGAAAAATGGAAAATGAAGAATTTAGACAAAATCGATCCTCATCTCACAACCAGCTCCGATGGGACTCGAACCCACGACCTTTCACTTAAATTAATTATTAATATTAATATAAATTATAAAGTTATTTAAATTTTTACTTTTTTGCATTCACAGTCCAATTTTTATTATTGAAATATGGAAAATGAAGTATTTAGAAAAAATCGACCATCATCTCACAACCATCTCCGATGGGACTCGAACCCACGACCTTTCGCTTTTCGGGCGGCTGCTCTAACCACTGAGCTACGGAGTCGTAATGATAAATGTGAAAGTGTGTTTGTTTGTTTGTTTGTCCTTCTTTCACGTCAAAACGGAGCATAGTACTTTAACCCGACCACCAGGGGGCGCAATCTTCATACATTCAAACGAGAAGCCAAAAAATGCGAAAGTTGCTATGTTCTCCCTGTAGGTGCACACTTTGCACATAAATAGTTCACTAAAGTCAACGATAGATGGCTCCAAGTTAATACACCCACCCACAGTATAGAAAAGAAGAGAAAAATCCCTTTTTTTCTATACTATATTATTGAAAGTTGATGGAAGGGTATTAACTTTAAAGAGATTAAAGTGTACTTATGGAAAATAATGTCAAATAATCTAAATAAAAACTTTTGTTTGTTAAATTTGTTATTTGCTATGTTCTGTTTCGTAAAGATCCGTAATTTCGTTAGCAATTATATAGTTTCGATGCTCGGAGTACCTACCGTTTTTTGAGAAAAAGACTCGTTTGTGTTGAGTGTTGATATAGAGTTCTTTGGTGATGTGCTGTGTTTGAAAAAAGACTTCTTTGAACATTTTTAATGCGTTTAGTGATGCATATTTGTTGTTTTATTGTTAATAAAGGGTGCAGTGTTAACCTATGTTTCATTTACAATGAGTTTCCTTATAAATAAATAATATGTATACTATGCCTATGTGTGTGTCTGTGTTTATATGCCTTTGTAATTTGCATATGTGTGTGTTTATACACCAAATGGAGTGTGAACTGTGAGACTATAACTTCGATACAAAACTGCAAAACTGTCATCTCTTCCGTGGCCGCTTCCAAAGAGTATGTAATCACTGACGTCTGCGCGCGGTCAAAATCGAATACTAATCTTTTCCATAAGCTTAGCATAAATAATGTACTGTAACTAGCGCCAAAAATGCACCAGTCAGTCGCGCATGCGCGCAGAGTTATCTGACGCGCACTCTACTTTACAGAGTAATTTATATATGTAGGAACTAGAGACCAATCTTGGCCCTTTTATTGGTAGTGTCAAAGCCATCTTCTATCTCACTCGTTGCAGGAGCGCAAGCAGCCGAGAAATAATAGCGGGCCATGGTAGTGTATACCTAGCGTGCTATCTATCGTCTGGTGTAGGCAACTTTTGGTGTATAAACACACACACTAGACATAGTCTTCTTATTATTTATTCTACTTTAGTCCACTATAATTTATATGACAAAACAACGTTTACCGGGTCAGCTTAAGCTAGTTAGCAAATAAAGAATCAATAAGCAAGATTAGATGTCAACAAAAACGGCTACATCCATAAATTGTCAAGACATGGCGCTAAATGATAAATGTAAAAGACAAACTACTGCTATATACACTGACCTCTATTATTTACACACTGGACTGGCTGACATAAATATTGACGACTGCGGTAATGATTGTGTCAAAATTAGTTCTCGGGACACTCGTAGTGGCGGCGCTTTAAATTGCCACATAAAATTAGCTGTAATTTGTATGGAGACAGATTGTCCAGTGTACAAATAATAGAGGTCAGTGGCTACGTAGTAATAATTATATAGTATTCTTTGATACTGCCAAGGATTTTATATTAGTGCATTGTGCGGCAAAAGATACGAGATTGTCCGGAAAGCTTTATCGCTTAATGAAACCAGAATCAAAACGCAAATGGAAATGCAATATCTGCTCAGGAACATTAAATACCTACTGCAACTTCGTCGAGCAAAATACCATACACTATTACGACTAGGAAAAAGAAACTGTTGGAAATAAGAAAATCTGTTAAAAATGATATTTCTACGTCCACACCAAACACGAGTATAAAATTAGTTTCATTGTCAGTAGCTGATACACAAGGGCAAAGTAATATAACTGGCCAAATAAAATATACTGAAACATTTGGTATTAATTTAATATGAATAAGTAGGTACCTACTAATAATTTCTCTACAAAAAGTAATGATATCTCATCAAAAACATAAAATATGTGAAGTGAGAGCCAACTTCAATATTAGGAAATATGCCTTGGTTGTTGACTTCAACGACAAAAGATGTGAGATCTAAATGGGTGCCAAGTTTAACGGTCAGTTCTGAAAATTTTGTACTTACATAAAATGTTTCATAACAACTTAAAATATAATTTCTTCTTATAACTTAGGATAATATATTGAAGCCTAAGGTCTGACTTGGCTAGTTTTCATATACGAATTATATATATATATTATAGCCTTCGCCAGCTCTAAAGCCGAAGTTCTTATTGTATTCTTCCGAAAATTTGGCTTGCTGGTAGACTAGAAACTAGAGATGAACATAGGGCTCTTCCATGACTGTTTCAGTAAGTACCTAATAATAATTCGTATACGAGAACTAGCCAAGTCAGACCTTAGGCTTCAATATATTATCCTAAGTTATAAGAAGAAATTATATTTTAAGTTGTTATGAAACATTTTATGTAAGTACAAAATTTTCAGAACTGACCGTTAAACTTGGCACCCATTTAGATCTCACATCTTTTGTCGTTGAAGTCAACAACCAAGGCATATTTCCTAATATTGAAGTTGGCTCTCACTTCACATATTTTATGTTTTTGATGAGATCTTTATTTCAGATAACAATCCATATTTTTCCAAAGGAAACTAAATAGTAGATTGTATTACAAGGGAGCAAAATAATATAATTACGGCGAGGGCGCTATTTTGAATCCAGAGCGCAGTGAAGGATTCTAAAGTAGAATCCTGAACGCAGCGAGGGATTCAATATACGCCGCCCGAGGTGAAAATAATTTTGCGGCCGAGTAATACACTCTGCTTTTCATCCCCCTCTATAAGAAAAGCAGTAAAGACAACTCAAACTACCTACCTTTCTTTGTCGTTCGGATACATCATAGCGCTAGTCGGGCAAGAAAAAAAAATTGAGTTTTGAAATAAAAAAAAAATATATGTCCATCAGATTCCTTATAAGTATCTCCGGGGATGCCGGTTGAAAATTTTGTTAGATTTTAGCTACGACTCACCGTTTACGAGATATTCTCAATTTTAAAAAATTCCGTTTTTGTAAATTTCTCGGTCCCGAAAAAAGTCCCGGCCCCATACAAAATCAGTTGAATTTTTTTTTAAGTACTGCACATCCTTTGCTACACTCCAACCAATGCTTCTTTAATTATGTTCTAAATTCAAATCTCATCGTTTTGGACCCTGTTATGAAGCTGTTCAAAATTCAAATCTCATTTATACCCTCTTGTCATAACAGATAAAAAGTGAATCGTTTTGGACCCTGTTATTAGATAAACAATCATCGCTTTTCGAATCGATGGGATGAAAATTAAATTAACAATACATTTAGATTAGACGGACGGAAAAGTAACGATCCATCATGACATATAAAAGTTGGTCATTCGCACAGGATCTTTTATTATTATTTATAGGGGGGACGCCAGCGAAGCCGGACGGGTGATCAGTCACCTAGGTTGGGACCATTTTACCCAGTTCCCCAAGTCTCCTAAAAGCTGAAAAACAGCACAGGACAGGATCTTTACCAGTTGCCTTAATAAAGGACAATCGTATTTTCGGGCCATTAGCCCAATAATACGGTATTTGACTGTTGTTGAAATGTCGATATTTAATTATGCCATTCACAAATATAACATTATTGAATAACAAATGTGAAAAAAGAAATTCAATCTGAATTATAACTAGCGAATTATGAACTACTTAATTGTTTTGTGACTCTAGCTATCACTTTATAAAACGAAATTTTCTATGGCGAGAGTATGGCGCTACAAGCCTGTGACGTCACTGGCTGGTAGCGCTCCCCTTGTCTACTTAGAAAGTTTGATGCTCTATATCGCTGAAAGTATGCAAGATATTTGAAAATAATACCTATGTTGTGTTGCTACTATTCCGATAAACATTTTAAGTCAATAAAACAAACCAGTCTAATACCCTATCTGTTGGCGCTGCTCCTCGTTCTGCTTAGCAGGGATGCGGCTTTTTTGCGCATTATCGCGTCAAACCCGCGGAGTGCGGGCCTCGCAGAACATGCCTGAGGCGCTGCAGAACCGGCAGCCCTAACAGCACTCTAAATGCATTATTATATGCTATAATAGTAGTTTATGTGACTGTCGCATAATGAGGGGTATCAAAACACGAGTGGGAGTTTAAGAAACGAGCCTTGGCGAGTTTTTTAATAGTATTCCACGAGTAGCCTTGAAAAGTGTTATTGTAACGGCTTTACTGCATCGTGCAAACGTACGGGCCAGCATGTTACTCCGGGTCGCCAAAGCCCTCCGCTCCCTCTCCATGTCCATTTCATCGGTAACATAGTGACCCAGTAGTTAAAATGTAAGACCCTCGACAAGGCGGTACGCACATGCAGTATAGAAATGCACACTCAACTACATTTTATGAACATTTTAGTATTTTAGGTGGATTACTTATCATTCGTTTTAAACTAATAGTTTAGAACTAACAAGTATTATATAATGAATATAATCCACACTAATATTATAAATGTGAAAGTGAATTTGTTTGATTGTTTGTTTGTTTGTCCGTCTTTCACGCCAAAACTGAATGTCGTGATTTTTAGTACATGGAGATAATATGGGAGCTGGAGCACATTCCAGCTCCCATACTATCTCCATACCACCCATAGTAGCTATGTCACTACATAGGCTACTTTTTATCCCGGAAAAATATCAGGTTCCTACGGGATAACGTCGTATAGTCCACGTGAGCGAAGTCGCGGGCGGAAAGCTAGTAAGTGCATATTACAAAATATATATTTTATATTTTTTTCAGCTCTCGGTCTGTTCTCTGGATAAGTTGGACTGGCATAACAAGCAAACCGGCATATCATATGCCAACCCGGCGATATCGGACATTGAAAGGACCAACACAACCACAATTACAGGCGAAGTTGAGGTTGAGATGAAGATAGAATCTGTGGAGTCGGAAATGGACATTGACGAATTGAGTGATCGGAGTGAAGGTATGTATTTACTTATCGTCATCATCGGTGATTCAATATCCCTACTGCCGGGGCACTAGCATTCCTTTAAGCTTTCAAGTTGAAACTAAGATTTAAATAACAAAACGCAGTCTATATAACTCAGTGATTTTATATATTAACAGGTGCTGCACCACCTGAGAATCGGAAGTTAGATGAAAATGAAGCAGAAAATGAATTGTTCAACATTCAAACCCCTGTAACAAATACCAAGAAGGATGAAGAATCAAAAGAAAAGAAAGAAGTTAAAAAGAAAATACCCGTTTATAAAAAAAGATGTAACAAAAGATCATTTCATCTTGAAACAGGAACTGATACGATTACTTCCAATATTATAAGTGAAGAACAAAATAAAAGTGCATTCGATAAAAATTATACGATTACACCTCCAAAGGATATTTTTACATGCGACTTATGTAGAAATGAATATCAGTGTAAAATTCTTTTAGAATCCCATATGAAGAAATCGCACGTAATTGAATTGAATCGAAAAGACTCGATCAATTCAGATTTAAATGTAACAAATGAATTTAAAAAAAGCACTAACTTCGTAAAGGCACAAGAAATCCAGAATAATGTCAATCGGAATGAAAACCACACCAAAGAAAAGCCTTTTAAATGTGATGAATGTGAGAAATGCTTTTCAAGTAGTAGTCATTTAACTAGACACTTAGAAAAGTCCTTTAAATGTGATATATGTAAGAAAGCCTTTTTTCAAAATAGTGAATTAACCAAACATTTGAGAGTCCACACCAACGAAAAACCTTTCAAATGTGATATATGTGAGAAGGGCTTTTCTCAAAATAGCAATTTATATGTTCACTTAAGAGTGCACACCAAAGAAAAGCCTTTTAAATGTGATTTATGTGAGAAATGCTTTTCAAGTAGTAGTCATTTAACTAGACATTTGAGAGTCCACACCAAAGAAAAGCCTTTTAAATGTGATATATGTGAGAAAGGCTTTACTCAACGTCGTACTTTAACTGATCACTTAAGAGTCCACACCCAAGAAAAGCCCTTTAAATGTGATATATGTAAGAAAGCCTTTTCTCAAAATAGCGATTTAACCAGACATATTCACAAATGTGATATATGTAAGAAATGCTTTTCAAGTAGAAGTCATTTAACTAGACACTTGAGAGTCCACACCAAAGAAAAGCCTTTTAAATGTGATATATGTGAGAAATGCTTTACTCGACGTCATACTTTAACTAATCACTTAAGAGTCCACTCCACACCCAAGAAAAGCCTTTTAAATGTGATATATGTAGGAAAGCCTTTTCCCAAAATAGTAATTTAACCAAACATTTAAGAGTTCACACCAACGAAAAGCCTTTCAAATGTGATATTATGTGAGAAGGGCTTTTCCCAAAATAGTCATTTAATTGTTCACTTAAGAGTGCACACCAAAAAAAACCTTTTTAATGTGATGAATGTGAGAAATGCTTTTCACTAAGTGGTGCATTAACCCAACATTTAAGAGTCCATACCGAAGAAAAGCCCTTTAAATGTGACATTTGTGAGAAAGGTTTTACATATAAAAGTACTTTAGTAAAACATTTAAGAGTCCACTCGAGCAACAAATCTTACTCATGCTCTTATTGCAATAAAAGCAAAAGTTCAAAAGTTCAAAGTTCTTTATTGCATCATGTTGTTATAAAGATGTTACAATACATATAGACACAAACATGACCCTGCAAGGGCGTAGCAATTACTTATAAATAATCCATATCCATCCGTAAGTAAGTACATAAATTAATTAATTACTAATAAAAAATAAAAAATTTAATATTAACAAACAATCATATTAATTAATTTTATTATCTGACCTGCGAGTATTATTAAGTATAACATTATATTTCTATTTTATATAAATTTTATTTAAATTATAATCCGTATTTATTTACTTAAGTATAACAATTAATTATTATTATAACAATAAAAAATCTTTATTAAATAACTATCATATTGATTATTATTATCTTATCTATAACATTTAATTTTTATTTCTACAATATAAATATATTTTATCCCTCTAAAAACTCTTGCAGCGAGTAAAAACATTTTTTTATTAGATATTCCTTTAATAGTATTTTAAATTTATTTATTCTCGTCTCGTCTTTAATTGTATTAGGTAACCTATTATAAATTTTCACACACATAGAGAGGGGGCCACGCCGAAATATTTCTAAATTGCAGGTTGGTTGGGCTAATTTATTTTTTGGTCTTAGATTTTGGGGACGTTGGTAACATGGAAAGAAGTCGGGGTGTTTTCTAACAAACTCACAAGCGGAATATATGTAAAGGGATGGTAGGGTCATTATTTTAAACTTGGAGAAGTATGGTTTGCAACTATCCATAACACATAAATTTTCCAATATTCTTATGCATCTTTTTTGCAGGCGGAAAAGTTTATCAACTCCAGTACTATTACCCCATAGCAGTATGCCATAAGTCAGCCAAGAATGAGCGTAGGCATAGTAAGCATATTTTAGCTGATTCAAAATTTGATATTTTTTTGAGTTCTCGTAATGCGTATGAAAATCTTGACAGTTTAATTGTAACCTTATCTACGTGTTCTTTCCAATTTGTATGAGAATCTATTGTTATTCCTAAAAGGGGATAGTTATCAATCAGTTGTATTTTTTTATTATTAAATTTGAAATTTAAATCTAGTGGGATTCTTTGGTGAGGACGGAATCCAATTAATTTTGTTTTTTTAAAGTTAATTTCTAAGTTGTGTTCATTTAGCCAGACATTTATTTTTGACAGTGTGCTATGGATTGAATTATTCACATAATTATTGGTTTTGTTATTTTCTATAGGAATTACCACTGATATGTCATCTGCAAATAAAGTGCATGGTACGTCGATTTCATGAGGTAAGTCGTTAATGTAGACAAGAAAAAGAACACAGCCGATCACACTTCCTTTTACTTTTCAAAAATATATCTCAGTCTTAATCATTATAATTTAACACCTCCATCACATACATTTGTAATTTTTCTCTTTCAACTGGATTCACAAGAGCGGCGCCAGAGACTGTGTCAACAATTATAGGCCTATATCCATTCTGCCAACGTTGTCCAAAATCCTGGAGCTCATAATTAATAAAAGGTTAGTTAGATATCTTGAAGATAAAAATTTGCTATCTCAAGCTCAATTTGGTTTCAGGTCTGGAAAATCTACAGCTGACGCGGTCCATGAAGTAACAAACTATATTGTCAATAACCTAGATACTAAAAAGAAAACAGTGGCAGTATTTTTGAACTTGGCGAAAGCATTTGACACGGTCTCTGCTGCTATTCTGATTAATAAGCTGGAAAGTCTTGGTGTTCGGGACCTCCAGTTGAAACTTTTCACCAGTTATTTGTTTGATCGCACACAATGTGTCCAAATCGATAACCATATAAGCGAAGAACTTCCTATACACTTTGGAGTCCCACAGGGTAGTATCTTAGGTCCAACCCTATTTTTGACATATATTAACGACCTGTGTAAGCTGAGTCTCCCTAATGCTAAAATTGTCTCCTTTGCTGACGACACAGCATTACTTTTTACTGGGGACACATGGGATGAAGTTTTCTATTACGCCCAGCAGGGATTCAATCAAGTAACGCAATTGTTGGAAACAAATATCCTGACACTCAATGTCGATAAGACTTACTTTATGACTTTTTCCTTGAGAAACGGTTATCTCGACACCTCTAACCATAGCATAATATATAGTTGCAATAATGTAAATGATCCAGCATGTTCATGCCCAAGATTACTCAAGTCCTCGAAAATAAAATATTTGGGTGTTATGATGGACAACAGTATTAATTTCCAGTCGCATATTGACATGGTAGCTTCCAGGGTCCGCAAGCTCATGGTCATTTTCAAGAACCTCAGACTAAGGTTGTTTATTATGCACTTTGCCAGTCTGTGCTTATGTATTGCATAGTTGTATGGGGTGGCGCTGCGAAATCAGTTTTTATAAAGGTCGAAAGGGCACAAAGATCAATTTTGAAAGTTAGCATGTCGTTGCCGTACCGTTAACCTACTACTAACCTCTACGAAAAGAGTGGAGTCCTGACGGTGCGCCAACTATATATTTTGCAAACTGTGCTCAAGCAGCACTCAACTTTAAGCTATGAGCCTGACAAAATCAATAAAAAGAGAACGAAAGACATAGTTTTTTTTGTACCAGACTGGAAGAAAAGTCATAATAATAATAATAGTTCCGGAATTTTTTACCTTCCTTATACTGAACAACAACACAACATATGCACACACTCAAGCACTCACACACACCCACCCACCTACACACATATATACACATACACACACAAATACACACACACACTCACATGACACAGAAAGTAATATAATATACTCAAGTTTGTTTCCTCATCTTAATGTATGTATGAAACATTAAACCAGTGGATAATAGCTATACCTACTACCTACTTGTATCAGATCTTATAATGTCATTCTATGTGGGATGGGAACCTGGTGATTTGTAACACCGGTTTAACCCATATCAAACACCAGCTCCTCACAATACTTATGTAAAACATCTATACAATAGTATAAGTACCTGTTTTTGCTGTACCTTACCTACCATACTGTTTGTGAGGAGGAACAAACATTATTTTATTTTTATTTTTTTATTATGTATCGTAATTATTGTCTGAACGACGAGAAATCAACAGTACCTCGAGTGTAAGTTTGAAAATGTTTGTCATTTCGTTGCGGCTGTGGACGCACATTTAAAGGCTATGAGGAATTACTTGAACAAATTTAAAGTAACTTCTCTGAGGACTCGTCGTATGAGACACGATCTCTTAGTTCTGCATATATAACTATTCATTCTAGACTAGATTGTCCCAGGTTGTTGTCTCTCATTTCGATTAACACCAACTATAGATGTCGTCAGACTAAATTGTTTAGATCAGACGTATATGAAAACAACACGTTCTTTTACAACCCCTAAGTCATAATGCGGCGTCTATACAACGACCTGGCACCTGATTTCCCTGAAGTGGATATATTCCGGCGCGAACTGTACTCGTTCCGGACTACCATTAATAAAGCTCTCGGTTTGAAGTAAACTGCATGTTACCGCTGTTTTTGCTGTGTGCTGTGTTTTTTTTAGAATTAAGTAAGAAAGGAGATTTTTCAGTTTTGTATGGAGCCTCGGCTAGGACTTCGTACACTATACCATAGGCAAGCAAAAGATAAATATAATAACTGAAAACTAATTATATCGCAATAAGCTAACGCGCTTGATGGTACAAAAGCATTATCTAGTCTTAATAATTATGCAACCCCGATTCAATATGGCGGTAAAATGTCACACTAACATTAAAAAAAAGGTTCACATTGACAGATTATCATCAGTCGTCAATGTCATCGTTTTTTCGTACAGAAACATCAAAGTTTCCGAACGTGATTTAAATATGGTTGCCAGTGTGACCATGGATGGCAAAGAATTTTTATTTCAAAGTTTATTATCGTACCATTTATCCAGAAAGACAATGAGAATTTTAATATTTTATTTGACTTTACTATATTTTTTACTATTAGTACGAATAGTGTACAATGTCCTAGCCGAAAATGAAAAATGTCCTTTATCTATAAGTGTTTAGTTTGTAAGTTTTACCTTACTGTTGCATTGTACAAACTTTTAATTTTCTAGATTGATGTGTACTCTGTTAAGGGTTGTGGTTTGGACTTATACTTTTGTTACTTTATTTTACTCTGTGCACAGAACACGGAAAAAGTTAGAATGGGCTTGTAGGCGGGCAGGCGCGCCACAACTATGAGCAAACGCTCATACTTCTTTCGAAACATGCGATCGCGTCGTTTAGTCACTCGCGAACCCCGACTATGGTCCGGTTGCTCGAAGCTTGGTTACGTTAACTTTGTAACGATGTCGATTCGTACCAGTCATTATGGATGGTTAAAAACTCTATGATGACTGGAAACTCCATCTAGTTCTACATACTGGCCATTAATTTTATCGAATCCTATCCTGTTCTTTCAATTCAAATTCAAAATCTTCGTTTCACGTGTCCTGTTCATCATTTTTGATTCAGTTCTACTAAAATCACCAAGCCGTACAGAGCTCACGGAGCATTACCAGTTTTTTATACCAGTTTCAATTGTTTGTCATAGTATTAAATAAGCGGAACCCTTGACCCTTGGAAAGGGTTCCTAATCTTCCTATTCTTCCTATACGTTTCTTTATTACTACCTTTACAATAAAAAGTCAAGTCCCTATAAACATCATCTTTTTATTCATCTATTATCTACAAATTAAATACTGGGCGGTGACTTCCGACGTTCCGGCTAGTGTACCACTGGCCGACGAGGACGTCCCGTCGCTTTAGGGTTCAATTATGGTTAAAGTAAAATTAACCGGCGGTCAAATTTAAGGTCAAATTGGAAATAATAATTATATTATTTAAATTTTTACTTTTTTGTTTTAACAATTTATTTTTCGTTGTAATTTTTCGGAGTCGTTGTTAGTTAACGACTCCATAGCTCAGTGGTTAGAGCAGTCGCCCGGAAAGCGAAAGGTCGTGGGTTCGAGTCCCATAGGAGCTGGTTGTGAGACGGGTCGATTTTTTCTAAATACTTCATTTTCAATTTTTCAATAATAATTATATTTATACCGATTTTCGTCACGATCGGTTGAACGGTGTAGAAGTTGACAGTTGTGTCACACACAATATAATATACTTGATAATTTAAATCCCGCGAGAAAGTATAAAATCCCGCGTCTGAAGTTTACGAAAGTTTTCTTAATGCGCTTGGCGTGATTTTGAATAAATTATTGTGAACTCACTATTTTACCTGGCTAGTTTATGTTTACATTATAATAAAGGATAATTGTTCGAATGTATGATGCATTGTAACTAAGTATAGACACACTATAGAAAATATATTGTAAAAATTATAAAATAACATACTTACCTTCAAAAAAGCCCGAAAGTAAACTCAATAAAAAAATCATTACAAGAATTTTACTGCACGGCACTTATAGGAATAAAGTTATTCCTATATGTGCCAAAAGTTAGTGCACAAAAATACCTCTCCAGTCACATAAAACTCTTATAGTATTTACCTTACTTACTTAGGATATTCAATATCGAAATAACAATTCCTCGTGCGTCAATCATTAGCGTAAATCTATACAAATAAATAAAATTGGAGTGTCGGTTTGTATCATTAACATAACCGCTTTTTACTACTTGCATATGATTATATATACGGTACATATACCAAAATGGCATTTTTTTCAATTTTTGTCTGTCTGTCTGTCTGTCTGTTTGTTCCGGCTAATCTCTGAAACGGCTGGACCGATTTTGACGGGACTTTCACTGGCAGGTAGCTGATGTAATAAGGATTAACTTAGGCTACTTTTTATCCCGGAAAAATATCATATTCCCTTGGGATAACGTCGTGTAGTCCACGCGGGTGAAACCGCGGGCGGCCGCTAGTTTAAAATAAATTGCTTTTGCACAGTACATACGCAATGCGATGTGTGCAAGTGTGAGTGCTGTGATTGGGTCCGTTTTACGTCGCGCGACCGATGGATCGCTTGATTGGCGTTCTTTGATCTCGTTTATGTGTGCGTAAACTTGTGTTTTTAAGTGCATAAGTAGTAGTGGCGCAGTGGCAGGCCTGTCTCACTTCCATACAAGCGGCGCAAAATCCCCGAGATATTTACCTACTATTCTGGAAAACAACCTAGTTTCAACCTTTTGCATTGCGTATAGCGTTCATAGTACAATAACTGTCTGCCGTCTCGCTTTAATCTGCTAGGGCTGTCAGAGGTACTACTTTATTTGTGTAAGTAATACACGCGAAGCGAGACGGATGGCGATACATGCGGATGCGTGCGCTGCGTGTGCGACAACTCGAGCGAGTGCCAGCCTATTGAGACTAGCCCGGTGACCGGACGCTTGCGTTTATCATACCTAAACTCGGGAGTGAAATTTCTGTACCGTAAGGTACTAATATATATTCTGGGGCAGTGGTGGGGACCAAGTGGCGACATACGTTCTCATACAAATGGTGCATTATTAGCCATTCTAACCTTTTTTCCGCGTTCTGTGACTCTGTGTGTATAATAACTGTAACCTGTTTGTGTGCCACAAATAAATGAATAAATGTGCAAACGTTACTATCACGTTCGCGTTTAGATTTTTATTCTAAACTAGCTGTTGCCCGCGACTTCGTCCGCGTGGAAAAATGAACATTACAAACAATTCATTCAATACTATAGGTGATACTGGCAGAAGTTTAACAGCTGATTAAGTTTCAACCGTCAATTTTGACGTTTTTATCTATGGAGAAAATGTCAAAAACAGTTTGTTAAAAATTAATCGGCTGTTTATGTACTTAGATTGGGTCTAAATCGTCTAACTGACTGGTTATGGTCCGAAAAGATTTATGTTCCTAATAAAATTGTCACTTACATAATTTATTTAAACATCAATTAAAGTCATCTTTATTCCAATAAACTTAAAAATTAAGCGTTTTTGAATCGTCTATATTTTTCTACCACCCGTTCCAGACTTTTTTAACTGACAGAAAGAATGGGCGCAAGAAACTTGTCAGCTTTAACAGAAATACGTTACATTTACACATTATGTACAGGTTATAGTTACAGAATACAGATTTTTACAAAAAAAATAACATTTTACTTACAGAATAAACAGTCTAGGACCTACAGTACATGACCTCCACCAACCCATGGTCCTATCTACCTTCTGTATACGGACCGAATCTTGGGAGGGCGCAGGGGTACTTGCTAAAGTCCTTCTCCGTCAGTGCTTTTCTATAACTTCCTGCAAATTCTGTTTCCATCCCATCTTATTTGCTTACTTTTTTTTTGTTAGACTATAGAATACCTTATGTTTGTCTTTTCTTGTAAATTCAGATAATATTTGTTCTCTCTTTTTTTAAGATATGATTTTTGTTTATTGCTCAAACATATTATGTCATAGTAATAAGTGGAAACTTTACTGATTAATGGTATACCTTGTTAAAATTTAAAGTTTTAAGAAATATTGTATTATTTTAATTTTTAGTTTTTTGCATTCACTGCACAAATGCAATTTTTATTACAGAAAAATGGAAAATGAAGTATTTAGAAAAAATCGACCCGTCTCACAACTAGCTCCGATGGGACTCGAACCCACGACAAATTATAATTAGCAATAGTAATTTCATCTTTAGCGATTGCCAAATACCTGGAAAGGTATTTCTTTCGCGTGTGAGGGTAGTAATATCTCCACATTGATGAAATTAACGCTGACTATACAGCGAGTAAGAAGTATTGGATAAATTCGACGCTTCTCGTAACGACTCCGTAGCTCAGTGGTTAGAGCAGTCGCCCGGAAAGCGAAAGGTCGTGGGTTCGAGTCCCATCGGAGCTAGTTGTGAGACGGGTCGATTTTTTCTAAATACTTCATTTTCCAAATATTGTATTGTTTGTTTCCCAAATAAATATAAATAAATACTGTCGTAATCCTGACTCTCCTCTATTCCGGTGTCACACGGGCAGAGAGCAGACTGGCGGTGCAGCGATCATAGTCGATGAAGTCGGTTCCCGAAACATCCATGCCCGGTAGTTGAGAGACTATGTAATCTGGGTCAATCCAGTCTCTGGAGAGCCTCACTGGTAATGTGCGTCTCATCTCATGATGGCAACTTCGCAAAATGCCAACCGCTCGCAAAATGTCAACTTCGCAAAATGCCAACCGCTCGCAAAATGACAACTTCTCAGAATGACAACTTCTCAGATTAGAATGTCAACTTCGCAAAATGCCAACCGCTCGCAAAATGACAACTTCTCAGAATGTCAACTTCGCAAAATGCCAACCGCTCGCAAAATGACAACTTCGCAAAATGACAACTTCTCAGAATGTCAACTTCTCAGAATGCCAATTTCTCACAATGCAAACTTCGCATAATGCCAACTTTTGAACGAAAGACCGGCAGGCATAAAAAATTACTAAAATTAAAAAAAAACACACTTTATATACCCCGAGACAGTAAAATTATACAACGTGTAATTAACCCAAAACCTCTTAGGTGGTGATTGTGCTCATGAATATGAACAACTTTTACTATGGGGCCAACTCTGCAGCTCAACAAAAAAAATCAGCTGTTTCATACAAACTGTCAATACCTACCCGACCAAAATGGGGTTTTGGGTTAATTCATTAAAACGTTGTATATCATAAACTAGTTACATAAGTACATGAAATAAAAAACGTTCTTTAGTACCTAACACTTCATGTAGGTTACATACCTTCTATTAGATATGTAGGTAAGTACTAATTGTTCATCATTATCGCTACCCTTATCCCAATTTGTTTGTGGTCGGTGCAGTGCGACCTTCTCTTCCATTCTTCCATGGCACTCGTCATCTCCTCATACACTCATCATTCATATCATTTCGCACACAATCCATCCATAAATCTAGGTACCCCCTGGTTTTAGTGGATCTCTCAGGAATACTAATCTTGTACTCCTTCGATCATCCTGAGTGTAGCAAAGGTTTTGGTTGCTGGTTTACTATTTATCGGCCACTTTTCGAGATTTTCTTTAGATATTATGTTATTCCGGGATATACTCTGTTGCTATACAAAGTATAATATACAAGTCGAAATCCGATCAGTGGTTTTGGCGTGATTAGCGTACAGACAGACAAACAAACACACAGACAGACAAACAAAAAACTTAAAAATTGTTCTAAAATGTTCAGTTTCTGATTTTAAGTCGCCCAGGGGGCCAAGTCTGCTAACGTTAAGACACAATCGTGTTTTAATTGTAGTTCAGTTGTAGTGCTCTTTAAAACACTAGTTACAAGAATTATGTCAGTATGATGTGATGTGAATGTAGTGTGTCGTGTGACCATCAGTAGTATTGTGAAAAATGTACACATTTCTTGTAAGTAGTGTGAAAAAAGCAATACAACTGAACTACAATTGAAACACGATTGAGACACGATTGTGACTAAACGTTAGCAGACTTGGCCCCCTGGTTGGTTTTTTCCGAATATATTCAATGTACAGACTTTTTTAGGGTTACGATTTAATCATAGGTATAGATAGATAGATTGCGACGGCGCAATAAATCAGTGTTTGAAGCAAACCAGTGCCTTATTATCGTCGGCGTTCAACCCTTTATTTCTCGAAGAACCCGCGACCTACATTATCAACACCAGACGGAGTCGGCTAGACCAGTTCCAGTGCAGCGAGGCGACACGCACGGCACGGTACGGCGTCACTTCCTCCAAGGCTGACGTCACATGCCTACGGCATCTGAGGGGAACCCGTAGGTATATCGAAGCGATAAGAATAGAGCGAATCGCTCGATGTCAACATTATTGGTGGTCCCATGTCAGCAACATAAACGTTTGGCCAGTTTGCTTTTGCTAAAAATAGAGGAGTCGGTCCATTGTCAACAGCAACTACATATCTATGAGACCCCATATCGACGTGGAGAAAATACTCCCTAAGATTGCATATCTCGCGGTTATGCAAGGTCTTAGCATTTAAAAAGCCACAACTACCGCACTTCGCGGGATATACAATCTCTGGTCGATGAACGTGGGTGATGCGTGCGGTTAGCAATGTACGAACTTTTCTCTCCAGGGTATCCAGTTCAGTTTGAGTCCATTTAAGTATGCCAAAGGAATACATCAGTAGCGGCATGAGTCATGCCGCTACTGATGTTTTCCTTCATGGGTCATGCCGCATGACCCATCCATTATATGCGCGAACCTTGTTTCCGCCAGACAAAAGACTTTTAATTTAAGGACTTTTGAAAGGCGCCCCAAGAAACGCTCATGCAACGACTGTTTCATGTCAGCATCGTTGATGCCTAATGTGACATACCTAAATATTTATAGGTGGAGAAATCCAAGATGAAGGTGAGATATTACTTGACCATTTCTCCATAAACGGTAGCCTAATCCTGAACTCTCGAGAAGTGTACTCAGAGGGTTCCAGGCCAGACAGAACCACAATGGACTCAGACCGTCACCCTGGATACTTCGCTCTATTCTTATAGGATCACCCTGACCTAGCTAGAATCTGTCGAGATCCTGGATAGAAAAGGACCGTTCTCCATTTTCGCATGCACGATATCAATATCATAGGCCTTATAATCTATCCAGGAAGTCGACAGGTTCTTTCGGTTTCAACGAACCTGTTGGTTAATAGCCATGTCATTGAGGAGTAGCTCCTTAGTGCCACGGGCCCCATTCCTACATCTATTTTGAGAGGCGAACATACTTGTCGTCACAAAATAAGATGCCCGTTTTGACACATGCGAAAGTGACGTGATTAGGGATGTAACCATACGAGTCTGTGATCGATTCTCGCGATTAATCGATTAAGTTTCTAAGTAATTAATCGATTATAGTAGGTTTGCAACTTATGTGGATTAAGACTAAAGTTATTATTATAAAATGTTAAACTTACTTTATAGGTAGGTACTTATACTTTTAATAAATAAACAAATACTTAAATATTTTCTTACAATCATACCAATTATCTAAGTCCATAGTAAATTTCTCAAGAAACTGTGTCTATGTGAACTTGATAACGGATAAATATATACTTAAATACTTTTTTGTTTGTAAATACATACTTAATATACATAGGGAACACCCAGACCAAGACAAATAGACATGATCATGCACACAAATATTTGTCTTGTTCGGGAATCGAACCCGAGACCTCTGGCGCAGAAGGCAGGTATCCTACCCCTGCGCCAAATCGGTCGTCAAAAAATTATATTGTTAAAGTATAAATTGACCTTTTATGGTCTAGAAACTTGAATCGAATCCACTTAAATTGCATAATTTATATAAAAGTGCATGTATTTTAACTACAGCTCACAGAATAAACATGCTCATAGAGTAGGTACATTACTTATTATAGCGACCTGAAACCCTACCATAAGCTCTAATAGCAGTTATTTTTAATTTGAGAGAGTGAGACGCCGCTTTACACGCCGTATAGAGGCGTCTCACTCTCTCAACCTAAAAATAACTGATATTAAAGCTTGTGGTAAGCCTCCTGTACACGTTGGCCCAACCATTGGCCAATACGTCGTACATTGACACTTTTGAATAAACCTTTTAAATTGGTTTATTCAAAAGTATTAGTATTATAAGTACGATGTATTGGCCAGTGGTTGGGCCAACGTGTACAGGCAGCTTATGGTGAACGCACGCTTGTCCCATGTGAACGCATCGAACGAGCCGAACGAAACGTATTTTAAGAAATCTCCAGAAAGGTGAACGTGACGATTCGACATGGTGAGGTGTGCAAGGTTGTCCAGGTTTTATCTAAAGATTTTTTTCATTCGGTTTGTTCGAAACGTTCTCCTTGGATAAGTGTGCGTTTGCCTAGAAACCGTTTTTATCGAAATCATTGTTGCCAATTCATAATTTCACTAAAGCTTTAAGCGCTAATCTAGTTTTCACACACAAAAAGATCAATTTTACAAATTAATCTATTAAAGTGGCTATAACGATTATTTCGATACAATTGAATGAAGCTGGAGAAATCCTGCACACAACGGTTACAACACTAGTATTTAAAAAAATAAAGACTGAGAACGTAACTGTTTTTTGAGACGTTTCGTAGTTAATCGAATCTGCGTTTACTTTAGAATAAACGCAAAAATAATACGCTGAATACACTTTGCCTTAATTTATGATGCGTTAAAAAATGTAACATATTATTTTCAAACACCTTTGATAAGTAATCAGCATTTATTTGATTTTTTGGTTTTCGTAACAAGTTACATTCTAGGGTCATTACCATGTGTCAAAACGGGCATCTTAATTTGTGACGACTAAAGGTGTTTAGTCATAGTCATAGTCATAAATTTTTTGTTCATATAGATTAAATAAAATTAATGCTTATGAATCGTCCAAAATTTTTAGTTTTTTTTTTAGTTTATTAATCTTAGACCTCAAAATGGACGTAAGAATTTTATAAATTGTTGGCAAACAGGTGATAGGTCTATAGTTTTTGGGGTCCGTAGTTAGTACTACAAGAATATCATTATAAAAAAAAACAAAAACAAAACCCGACTGCAAAACATTAACCACTAAAAAGGGAAAAACAAAGCTCTTAAATCATTGCAGTCAGGGGACCGTTGGGTGAAACACTTTATAATTTAAAACCAAAGGACGACGAATTCTGTGGCTTTTACGACGAATTGGGACGAATGTACACGAATCGTTTCCAATAAGCAGATTTTCTCTAGGTGACCTGGTTAAAAAGTCCGCGCCATAATGTAGGTTAATTATGGCATGGACCAAATCATTCCTTTATATCTTTTGAACGGCGCTTCATTTCGTTTTGATTCCAGGCATTGCGGGTTCTATAAAAAAGGGACAAAATGTTATACTAATCAGATCCTGGCTAGGTGTTATGGTTCAATAAATATAGCCTGTCGGTGCCATAATGAAGGTTTGCTTTGGCATGGACCATTTAAATCGCTTATATCTTTTCGTCCCCTTTACGACGAATTCTGAAAATTTGGGACAGAAATAGGACGAAATGACCATGTAGTCAGAATTGCGGTTTTCAGAGTGGGCCGCGCCGTGATGTAGCACACTGCGGTTCTGACGGTCACAAAGAATCTATGACCTATTGTTGACATTAGTGTAACGACCGAGCATTACATTAGTGTAATATGGCCCGTGGTTACACTTTATAGTAATATGACCCAGTGGCCACAAATATAATGCCATTATACTGTTATCAATAGGCAAGTTGTTAGCTGTCTTTCACTCAATGTCAGTAAGTCTTGGTGCGATATTTTGCCATTATATTTGTTAATATTTTTTATTTAAAAACATATGCCGCAGCAGCGGTCGTAGGTTATAGGTAACAATAGGTCATAGATATGCTCACCAGTTACACTAGTGTAACAAAACAGTTTGACCACGGGTCCGAAGTGAAATTTTCTGCTTCAGGAGATGTAGCTTTCTAATGGTCAAAGAATTTTCAAAATCGGTCCAGTAGTTTCGGAGCCTATTCGATGCAAACAAACAAACAAACAATCAAATCTTTCCTCTTTATAATATTAGTATAGTATAGATAAATACTGAAAACACCCATTTGCCTGCAATAGATAGATTAAAAAGAAACAGATTTTCAGTTTTTATTGTTTTATTATTATAAAGAAATCAATTTCATAATTTTCTGTTATTTTTATTAAAATACTAAAACATGCTAAATATTTACTAAAATCAGCACTTATTGATGAGGTGTTATGCCTATTTTATATACAGGCCGTCACAAAACTATGCCACATGGAGAGGAAGTACCTTAAATAGTAAAGATATAAAATTTTACTGAAAGGAGACTTTATTTTTATTTTAAAAAGAAAACGAACTGCATTCAAAGAATTTTAAATACTTGCCTGTCTGAACTGGGAATCGAACCCGCTGAATGTAAAAAATATTTCTTTAATTTTATTGTACCGATCGAGAGGCTCGATTAGAATTTCGTCTAAGTAATATATAATCTTAATCATAATCATAATCATAAAGCTTTATTTGCTAAAAACATGGTAATATGGTCTTAGTACACTTTAAAGGGCTCATGTTTTGCTATTAGTAATACAGCATGCAAATACAATATTGTTCAATATTTAGAATTAATTAGGTATCCTGATCAAGATTGGAATACTAGGTAGGTACAGTTTTTTAAAAATTCATAATAAAATTATTCATTAATTTAGCAAAATAAATAATAATATAAACATTCGATTTAATTACTTAGGTCAATATCGTCAAAAATGTCGAATTATGTGCTTTCGTCAAAAACTCTTTTATGTCATAAAAGGATTTTTCAATCAACCATTGCATTAATTTCTTTCTAAATAAATGTGTGTTCAGTTCTTTAATATATTTAGGAATTTTATTATATATTCGTATACACATCATTAGAACACTCTTCCAATACTTGGCTGAATGCGGTATTTCTTTTAGTACAACTTTATGAGGGTCTCTGTGAAGTCTATAATTTTGTAGCGATGCATTTTTTAATAGCTCCTTGTGTTTTTTGAATCCTTAAATAAAAGGAAGTCTACGAAAGGACATGTCCCAATATGGGCCACGTCTATGTACACCATCCGCAAAGATGGAGAAAAATTTAATGATTCTGAGAAAAATATAAATAATTTTAAAGAATGCACAGTTAAATGGTTATTAATTAAAACAAATCAATATTCTTTACTCCAAATAAGGCGTCAAATATGGCAACTCTTCGTAAAAAAACTGTCAGTGTCACTGTTATTGAGTTAAGTTCTATTCTACTCTGCTCTGTGCTGTGGGTTGTTGTCATTATTCAATTGACTGACAGCTGACAGTTACAAGACAGACCAGATAAACAACATCAAAATGACATCTTCATTCTTCCGCCATGATGAATTGTTGATGTATTTTTTCATTTTATTTAATGTTCCTTCCAGAAAACAAAGCGATTTTAAAGAAATTTAATAATTAGAAACTGTTTATCGTATCTTTATCTATTTTTTGGTATACTTTACAAAGACGTGGCCCAGACCTCATACATTTCTGGACATCACCTTTAACATTTAATGTTGAATAACAAGTTTGTGCAGCCAAAGTCAAAGTCAATAATTTTTTATTCATATAGATTAAATAAAATTAATGCTTATGAATCGTCCAACATTTTTTTACCTACCACCTGTTATGGACATCTTTTAACTGACAAGAAAAACAGGCGAAAAAAAACTCATCAGCTTTAACAGAAGCAACGCATTTACAAAATAATCATGTCGTTGCTAGACAAAAGACAGACAGTTGCTAGACAGCGTTATGGATAGCCTTTTCTGTGACTGTCGAAGTCGTGCTCAAAACTACTGACTTATGTTTTACTAATGAGTGAAGATTGGAACAATTATACCTAATTTCCCTATTATAAGTGTTTGATAAAGTTATGTGATAAGTTACACCACCTCGATTGGTTTAAAAAGGTTTGAATAATTTATTGCGGTCTATTCCACCATGTGGCATAGTCATGGGACGCCCCTAAGCGCTCTCATGGCGTCCAATGACTATGCCACATGAAGGCATAGACCGCACCATACTGTAGATAGAAAATTTTACTGCACTAGGACCTTTTTTTTATTTAAATAACAATACGAACTGCATTCAAAGTTTTAAAATAATAGCATGTCCGAACCGAGATTTGAACCCGCACCAAATTATCCAAATTTTTTAAACCAATCGAGATGGTGTTATCATCACATCATTTGTAGTAGTAGTAGTAATCTTCACTCATTAGTAAACAATGAAATGTTGAATTCAGTTGTTTTGAGCACGACATCGACAGTCACAGAAAAGGCTATCCATAACGCTGCACAAACTTGTTATTCAACATTAAATTTAAAATTTTGTAGTCTGTTTTTATTTAACATGTTATGTTACTTAGAAGAAATGCTTAGGTATAATAGGGCCTTTCGATTGGAACGATAAAATAAAAGAAGTATTTTTTTTACAATCAGCGGGTTCGATTCTCAGTTCAGACAGGCGATTATTAAAAATTCTTTGAATGCAGTTTGTTTTCTTTTTAAAATAAAAATGAAGTCTCCTTTCAGTAAAATTTTATATCTTCAGTATTTAAGGTACTTTCCCTCCATGTGGCATAGTTTTGGGACGCCCTGTATATTTAGTTTTACGACCAAATGCTACTTTTAAAATAAAATAAACGAAAAAAAAACTATTAGATAAAATAATCTTTGCATAAATGGCTATATTGAAAAAACACGAAAAGAGAGAATGATCAAATTACTTAAAACTTATACTAAGTACCTATTACTATTTATCAAAGAACTTACATGACATAATACAAAATCAAAACACGCTTAGTGGCAACTTCTTAAATAAAACATTAATTTCAAAATCAATAGTCAAAAATCTTACTCATTAAATCAAATATATGATTGGTTCATGAAACCCATTGCTCTGCACAGCAAACCCTCCATACATTTGACCTTTGTAGGATTCTATTCACACTCCAGTGTTACTAGATGAGAATTAAAATTCGCATCGGGTCACACTGTTACTCGTTGAGATTTCTTTTTCCGAACGAGTAACACTATTCACAATCCAGTGTTACTAGATGAGAATAAATATTCGCATCGAGTCACACTCGAGTAACACATGCGAATATTTTTCTCAACCAGTAACAGTGCGACTGGTTTCAGTGCGACTGGTTGCGATTAAAGGATTTTGAATTGTTCTAGTTTTGTAAACATAAAAAATACTGAAAAATGGAAAATGAATATTATGAATATACATATATTTAGAAAAAATCGACCCGTCTCACAACTAGCTCCGATGGGACTCGAACCCACGACCTTTCGCTTTCCGGGCGACTGCTCTAACCACTGAGCTACGGAGTCGTTACGAGAAGCGTCGAATTTATCCAATACTTCTTACGCACTGTATAGTCAGTGTTAATTTCATCAATGTGGAGATATTACTACCCGCACACGCGAAAGAAATACCCTTCCAGGTATTTGGCAATCGCTAAAGATGAAATTACTATTGCAACTTATTTTAGTGTGCTTGTGGGGGTAGTAATATCTCCACATTGATGAAATTAACACTGACTATACAGTGCGTAAGAAGTATTGGATAAATTCGACGCTTCTCGTAACGACTCCGTAGCTCAGTGGTTAGAGCAGTCATCCGGAAAGCGAAAGGTCGTGGGTTCGAGTCCCATCGGAGCTAGTTGTGAGACGGGTCGATTTGTTCTAAATACTTCATTTTCCATTTTTCAGTAATAAAAATTGCATTATGAATGCAAAAAACTAAAAATTAAAATAAATAAAAAATACTGTTAGGCGTAAGCGAAACTTTTAATCGCTTTTGTAAGTTTGTAATGAGAAAACGTTACTATCGCATTTGCGTAAACAGTTGGTACCCCTAGGGCAAGTTTACCGTTGTTCCCATCCAGTCACACCAAACTAGTATAGTAACACTGGACTCGTTGGGACAAAAAGATCCCATCCAGTAACACAGTTTTTTATTAATATTAAGTTTTCTGTTGTTTGTTTGTTATTAATTTGTTTCGTTCGTTTCAGAAGTTTGAGAAACTTTGGTTTGTTTGTTTACCTTTTGTCTCAGAGGAAGTTGAATCACAGAATATATATTAGTACCTTACGGTACAGAAATTTCACTCCCGAGTTTAGGTATGATAAACGCAAGCGTCCGGTCACCGGACTAGTCTCAATAGGCTGGCACTCGCTCGACTTGTCGCACACGCAGCGCACGCATCCGCATGTGTCGCCATCTGTCTCGCTTCGCGTGTATTACTCAGGTAAAGTAGTACCTCTGACAGCCCTAGCGAGACGGCAGACAGTTATTGTACTATGAACGCTATACGCAATGCAAAGGGTTGAAATTAGGTTGTTTTCCAAAATAGTAGGTAAATATCTCGGGGATTTTGCGCCGCTTGTATGGAAGTGAGACAGGCCTGGTTGAATAGAGTATAACTAACGTCACCATTTCAGAGGGTGTCATGAATACCACATAGAATTAATGGAAGGAACTTACTGGGGATGGATTCACAAACAAGGCACACGCGCTTTTCGATTTCTTTGGTTACACTGATGATTGTCAAAGCGATGTGACATTCACATGCCAGTTGACAGCAGACATGTTGCGTTTAGGAATGTAAGGGAGGGAAATAAGGATAGGAGATTGATTCTAAGGTCGCAACAAGCACTAAGATCTAGAATAAAAATCTAAACGCATACGCTATAGTAACGTTTGCACATTTACTAACCCACACTAGTGGTAGTTATTTTGACATTACATTATTAAGATTTAGATTTTTAATGCTTTTATTTACTATGGATCCTTAGATGTGACTTCAAACCACCTCGAGTAACAAAGCTTTTACTGCAATAAGAGCATGAGAAAGGTTTCTCACCTGAATGGAGTCTTAAATGTACAGTCAAATTAGTTCTTTTAGAAAAGCCTTTCTCACATACATCACATTTAAAAGGCTTTTCTTTGGTGTGGACTCTTAAGTGATCAATTAAACTATGTTTGTGTGAAAAGCCTTTCTCACATACATCACATTTAAAATGTTTTTCTTTGGTGTGGACTCTTAAGTGTGCAGTTAAATGATTCTTTTGAGAAAAGCATTTCTTACATATATGACATTTAAAAGGCTTTTCTTTGGTGTGGACTCTTAAGTGTGAAATTAAAGAAAACTTTTGAGAAAACCCTGTTTTGCATTTATCACATTTAAAAGGCTTTTCTTTGCTGTGGACTCTTAAGTGTTCAATTAAAAAACCACTTCTAGAAAAGTCTTTCTCACATATATCACATTTAAAAGGCTTTACTTTGGTGTGATCTCTTAAGTGTAAAATTAAAGTACCTTTATGTGAAAAGCATTTCTCACATTCATCACATTTAAAAGGCTTTTCTTTGATGTGAACTTTTAAATGTGTAGTTAAAGAACCTCTATATGAAAAGCATTTCTCACAGATATCACATTTTAAAGGCTTTTCTTTGGTGTGGACTCTTAAGTGTTCAATTAAAGTACCTTTATGTGAAAAGCATTTCTCACATACATCACATTTAAAAGGCTTTTCTTTTCTGTGGGCTCTTAAATGTGTAGTTAAAGAACCGCTCCATGAAAAGCATTTCTCACAGATATCACATTTAAAAGGTTTTTCTTTGGTGTGGACTCTTAGGTGTGCAGTAAAATGATGCTTTTGAGAAAAGCATTTGTTACATATATCACATTTAAATCTTTTTAAAGGTAGCCCTTTGGTGTGGACTTTTAAGTGTCTAGTTAAATGACTACTTCTTGAATAGCATTTCTCACATATATCACATTTAAAAGGCTTTTCTTTGGTGTGGACTCTTAAATGTGCAGTTAAAAAAGCATTTTTCGAAAACCGCTTCATACAGTATTGACATTCATACTGACTTGTTATGTCCCTTAATTTATTTTTACGCCGAACGTTTTCTTTCCGATTGTCATTATTCTGGATTTCTTGTGCCTTTAAGAAGTTAGTGCTTCTTTTACATTCATTTGTTACATTTAAATCTGAATTGATCGAGTCTTTTCGATTCAATTCAATTACGTGCGATTTCTTCATATGGGATTCTAAAAGAATTTTACACTGATATTCATTTCTACATAAATCGCACGTAAAAATATCCTTTGGCGGTGTAACCGTATTATGTTTATTGAATGCACTTTCATTTTGTTTTTCACTTATAATATTGAAAGTAATCGTTTCAGTTCCTGTTTCAAGATAAGATGATTTTTTGTTACATCCTTTTTTAAGAGCGGGTATTTTCTTTTTAACTTTTTTCTTTTCTTTAGATTCTTCATCCTTCTTGGTATTTCTTACAGGGGCTTGAATGTTGACTAATTCATTTTCTGCTTCATTTTCATCTAACTTCTGATTCTCAGGTGGTGCAGCACCTGTGAATATATAAAATCACTGAGTTATATAGACTGCGTTTTGTTATTAAAATCTTAGTTTCAATTTGGAAACTTAAAGGAAGGCTAGTGCCCCGGCAGTGGGGAAATTGAATTACCGATGATGATGATATATGTAGTGTAGTCAATGAAGCTAGTTGACCCCCACAGTAATTCCTCTGTCAGAAAAAACTTTACAGCATGATAAAGTATCAATAAATTAAAAGTATGGTATAAATTTCCAAAAAATAATAATAGAAGGTTAGGTATTTTTTAATAAGTCTTATTTCATTGATATCTTTTTTAGGAAAAATGCTCCGTCTAAACTTTCTTCATCGGACATATTCATGTAACGTATAAAAACAATAATATGAAATATCAACAAAAAAAAAACTCAGCAGAAACACCAAATTTTAATAAAACAATTGGGGTGACTTGAACTGAAAAATGTCTCTGTCGAACTTTTTAACGGAATTAGACCATTTTGCCAAGCGTACCCATGTTTGAAAAGTTTTGGATTTTTATCAAGTATCACATTCTAGTATAAATAACTCATTAGGAAAAATTAATTTGGACTGAGAAATTACTCGGTTCAATATATAAACAGATTTGTATATTTAGGTATAAATACCTAACTTCCGTGTAAGTTTATTTTTGGATAATCATAAGTTTATGGCTCATGCTATTTTATAACCCAGCAAAGTTTCATCGACTGAGGAATTAACGTATCCCTCCATACAAAGAATCTGTTCATTGCCTACACTAATAAGTAAATACATACCTTCACTCCGATCACTCAATTCTTTAATGTCCATTTCCGACTCCACAGATTCTATCTTCACCTCAACCTCAATGTCGCATGTAGTTGTGGTTGTGTTGGTCCTTTCAATGTCCGATATCGCCGGGTTGGCATATGATATCCCGGTTTGCCTGTTATGCCAGTCCAACTTATCCAGAGAACAGACCGAGAGCTGAAAAAATTATAAAATATATATTTTGTAATATGCACTTACTAGCTTTCCGCCCGCGACTTCGCTCACGTGGACTATACGACGTTATCCCGTAGAAACCTGATATTTTTCCGGGATAAAAAGTAGCATATGTAGTGACATAGCTACTCATGGGTGGTATGGAGATAGTATGGGAGCTGGAATGTGCTCCAGCTCCCATATTATCTCCATATACTAAAAATCACGACATTCCGTTTTGGCGTGAAAGACGGACAAACAATCAAACAAATTCACTTTCACATTTATAATATTAGTGTGGATTATATTCATTATATAATACTTGTTAGTTCTAAACTATTAGTTTAAAACTAATGATAACTAATCCACCTAAAATACTAAAATGTTCATAAAATGTAGTTGAGTGTGCATTTCTATACTGCATGTGCATACAGCCTGGTCGAGGGTCTTGCATTTTAAATACTGGGTCGCTATGTTACCGAAGACTTGCGTGATGAAATGGACATGGAGAGGGAGCGGAGGGCTTTGGCGACCCGGAGTAACATGCTGGCCCGTACGTTTGCACGATGCAGTAGCCGTTACAATAACACTTTTCAAGGCCTACTGCCAGTCATTTATACGTGGTCCTTATGGGTCAACTACACACAATAGTAGTTTATGTGACTGTCGCATAATGAGGGGTTTTAATACCGAGTTATGTGCAGTCTCATACACTACTTTATCTACACTCATTACATTTATGATATATTTCAAAATTAAACCAAATCAATATCTATATATATAAAAATGAATCCCTATTTCCCTTGGTCACGACATCACGCGTGAACGGCTGGACCGATTTGGATAATTTTGGTCTTGAAATGTTCGTGGAAGTCCAAGGAAGGTTCTTACGGTGAGAAAATAGGGGAGGAGGGGGTAAGTGGGGGTAGAGTAGAAGTAGGGTAGGGTATAGGTAGGGTAGGGTAGGGGTAGGGTAGGGGTAGGGGTAGGGGTAGGGGTAGGGGTAGGGTAGGGTAGGGTAGGGGTAGGGGTAGGGTAGGGGTAGGGTAGGGGTAGGGTAGGGGTAGGGTAGGGGTAGGGTAGGGGTAGGGTAGGGGTAGGGTAGGGGTAGGGTAGGGGTAGGGTAGGGGTAGGGTAGGGGTAGGGTAGGGGTAGGGTAGGGGTAGGGTAGGGGTAGGGTAGGGGTAGGGTAGGGGTAGGGTAGGGGTAGGGTAGGGGTAGGGTAGGGGTAGGGTAGGGGTAGGGTAGGGGTAGGGTAGGGGTAGGGTAGGGGTAGGGTAGGGGTAGGGTAGGGGTAGGGTAGGGGTAGGGTAGGGGTAGGGTAGGGGTAGGGTAGGGGTAGGGTAGGGGTAGGGTAGGGGTAGGGTAGGGGTAGGGTAGGGGTAGGGTAGGGGTAGGGTAGGGGTAGGGTAGGGGTAGGGTAGGGGTAGGGTAGGGTAGGGGTAGGGTAGGGGTAGGGTAGGGGTAGGGTAGGGGTAGGGTAGGGGTAGAGTAGGGTAGGGGTAGAGTACGGGTAGGGTAGGGTGGAGTAGGGGGTAGGGCCACGGGAACGAAGTCGCGCTGGGTCAGCTAGTTAATTATAAAATGTGAATTGGTGCCAAACCTCACTCATAGGAGTCTATGCGGTCTATTCCCTCTAAATTCAAAATTCTAATTTTAAAAAAGTTTCTGATTGTAGCCGGCTAAAGAAGGGCTAAAGAAGGGCTTGAAAGAGTTGGAAGTCAAGGTCGGTAAATCCTACGGTTGCCATGGAGACTGTAAATTTAAGAAATATAAGTGTTTTATAATGGCTCGCTCGCTGGGTACACTCATTACAATTAAACACTCACCTCGTCGTGTTTCTCCTTGTGATTCTCATAAGCTCTGGCATCGACGAACGCTTCAGAGCACAAATCGCATTTGAACGGAGAGTTTTGGTAGTCGAGAGACTTGGCGTGTTCGCGCATTTCTTGTAGCTGATCCTCTTTCGATAGAATTATTGCTCGGGTGTCGGGATTCGGAACTTAAAAAAAATAATAAACATTAATAAACACATAAATGTTGGTCCCGGGCGGGGATCGAACCCGCCACCCTGGCGCAGGAGGCGTGACCAGCACCGCTGCGCCAATGGGCCCGTCCAATGGGTGAGCCATTATGTTTGTTCCCTTTCTGAGTGTTATATTAATACACCATAGCCCAGTCAACGAAGAGATATAGAGGGAAATCCTTGGAACACAATTTTTGACGACGATTTTGTTTGGGCTAGTTAGGAGGTAAACATATCAAAAGTCCCCGCCTGTAGCGATCGGATTAGGAACACAGACGTCCTAAACAAAATATCGACATATTACTCGGATTAGGTACATGTGCCTCAGCCAATCACTCGAAAAATGACGTTACAATGTAATAAATAAAGTTTAATTTTCGATTTCCGCCACCACAAGTTCGAGACTGACAGGTGTCAAGTTGTTGATGCAACTTGACATCTAAATATTTATTCCAAAATTATAGACTTCTCGAAAACTATACAAGCTATTCTTCGATCATATAATGATCGAATAAGCTATTGTAAAATTTTACTGAATAAAACTTGTAGCATATAATAACCAGCTTTTATTTTGCAAATAGTGAACATGACGCTGGGACGCATAGTTTCTAAGATAGAATCCAAAAAACAAAAAATGAGACCTTCAAACCCCCACTTCCCCCCGGCTTAAGTGCTACGAGCGGGGACTTTTGATATGTTTACCTTCTAAGTAGTCCAAACAAAGTTACGAAGTCAAAATTTGTGTTCCAAGGATTTCCTTCTATTCTGTTTTTTGAGCGTTCGTTGACTGGACTACCACTATTTTTTAATGAGAACAATAATTTCAGAGGATGAATATTATGTCAATTACGTACTACATCGACTCGACTAAAATGTATGGAACAGCATTTTTTTTCGCAATTTCGTTGCTGGCCCATAGGTAGTAAAAACTGCTTCTATTTATGGACACTTGTATCCCCTACAATGTTTGTACTAAGATTTTTAAATTATTTTTATGCATTTACAATGCAATTCTGTAAGTATAGGAAAAATGTGATAGTAAAAAACCATGAGCCCTACAAGTAGATTCGAACCCGCGCCTCCGGGAATCCGGCCTGATGCTCTGACCAACCGTGCTCACTTTAGCGTCTCATAGATAGGAAACTATTTGCATCTGTGCAATGATTTTTACATCGATGAAGAGGCAAAACGCCCAATTATCGAATCGCAGTTTTAAAAAATTACTAAAAGCGCTGAATTTTCACAAAAAGGACTTTATCTCCCATATATCGTTATATGGAGCGATGAGTTCGGTTTATTCTTTTTTCTTTTTCGCAAAATTGAAGACAGTTTGAAGATTTTTGAAGGTTTGATTCGACTACTGGGCGTTTTGCCTCTTCATCGACGTAAAAATCATTGCACAGATGATCTATGAGACGCTAACGTGAGCACTTTTGTATGACAAAAGGTCAGTGGCCCGATTTCATTGCTAGCTAGTGTATATTGGATTTGACTTTCTTTGTCCGTAAATTTGATACACCGCGTCTTCTTTTTATAATTTTGAAAATAATGACAATATTTCCATGCATGTTTGAGAAAAATACTTTTATGGAATCAAATGCAGTTTTAGTGAATTTTTTGTACTTATTAGAATACTGATACACTAGCGACGCGCCCCGGCTTCGCTAGAGTGCCATGTCGATAATTAATATGTATTATACCTACATAATTTCATGCGTTCCTTCTTGAAGGATCTCAGTCATGATGTGGAATGTAGTTTTGATCATCGTTACTATATTATTATATGTACATACATATAATAATATAGTACATACATATGTATGTAGGTATATTATATATTTATGTCTATACTTTGGTATGTTCTATGTATGTATACATTATTTTTATTTGTACCGCTTTTGAGCTTTCTCTGTTTTCCCGAAGGTTGGCTGGTAGAGAATGCTTTTAGCGTTAAGCCCGCCTTTTGTACCTTACTTTGTATTCTGTACAATAAAGCAATAAATAATAAATAATAATTACATATAAACGACCGATTTGGCGCAGGGGTAAGCTACTTGCCTTCTGCGCCAGAGGTCTCGGGTTCGATTCCTGAACAAGACAAATATTTGTGTGCATGAACATGTATATTTGTCTTGGTTTGGGTGTTTTCAATGTATATTAAGTATGTATTTACAAACATTTATCCGTTATCAAGTTCACATAGACACAGTTTCTTAAGAAATTTACTATGGGCTTAGATAATTGGTGTGAAGAAAAATATTTATTTATTTATAAACCTTCTTCCTTGAATCACTCTGCCTATTGATAAAACCCCGCGTGAAAAAGTTGTTGCGTAAAATGAGAGATCTAAGTGTAGGTACAGACAGGGGGGTGTCACTCTGCAGTTTAGGTACGTTCGGCCGGCGCGCCTGCCGGGCAGGCGTATGACAGAAGGATGCCTCTCGGCTCGTACGCTCCACGTTCGCGAGTAAAACAATCGATCATTTCTGTGATTTTTGTGCACCAAACAATGACTACTAAACGTTCTTATAATCCGTATATAAGATACTGTTGTGTTTACGGGTGTATAAATAAAAGAAATAACAAAATAAACAACAAAACCGAACTCGCAAGACGCTCGCAACCCTAACCAGCGAGCGAGCTGTTTGAGACATTCATAGAAATAGATTGGACTTTATTTCCACGCAGAAAGATTTATTTTTATTTAAATGAGCTTGCAGAGGAGTCTTCTGTGCCTTAGCACTATTATTTATTCTGTGGTACAGATGACGGGAAGCGACTTTGTTTAACACTAGGTACACACTTAAGGACGGCTAACCCGACTTACTTTTCATACAAACGCTCTTACGTGATTATGGCGTTGTAACAGATCTTTCTTTGAAACTTTTGAACTAAAAGGTAAGTATCTTATACACTATATCTAGGTTTCTATCGAAATAAAAAATTTAAAACAGTTTAAGCCTCGAAAAATCTGATTTTTTGCACAAATTTACCTGAACTTTGGACGTTCATCACTACTCATAAATTTTAAAAGCAAAGAAAATAATATGATCGAAACCTTGCAAATGTAATGGAGATTCTAAATGACAAACATTTATTTCACAAACTTGTAAGGCTTACTGAAAAACACATAATTCCTGAAACTGAACTGAAACAATTTTCCGCACACTATTTTCGTTCAAAGTTATCGCGTTCTCACTTGCTCACTCACTCACTGTCATTGCGCTGAATGAAACAACAAGCTTGTCAACTTCTCGTCAACAATGACGGGAAGGGCCCTCTTAAGTAAAGTTTTACGGATGATGATGATAAGAAATACATACCTTCATCCCGATCACTCATTGCGTTAATGTCCATTTCCGACGCCGCAGATTCTTTCTTCACCTTAACCTTTTCAGCTGAAGTAGTGGTGGTACTTTCAAGGTCAGATAGCCCCAGGGTCCAAGATATGCCAGTTTGGTCTTTCATTAACATATCTAAAGAACTGAGTGAGGGCTGAAAAATTTATACAAAATATTTTATTGTTATACTTACTTATTATATTAGTTAATACTTATTTGTCCAACTTAACTGATGATAACGCAAGCTTTTAAGCTACTGATTTTCGAATCAAATGAATATGATATTATGCTTCATTCAAGTACGACGATGTTGCGTCCGTCTCACTCTGGTATGTCTGAACAAATACATGCGACATGTCGGCTCTACATTAATATTTAATAACTCGGGGACTATGTGGCTCAGACCGCGCGGCGCAGCTAGTGATTAACATTTACACTAGCTTATTACCTGCAGCTTGCCTAAAATTCAGTAATATGTCTATGCCAATTTCTTGCAAATTCGGTTCAGTCACTATCACTTACTCCATTAAGGCTGGCATTCCCCAAAATAGGGTAATTTAAATTATGGATTACTAGCAAATCACAAGTACTTAAAAGGAGATGGTCAGTTTCTGTATGGGCGTCGGCATAGTTGTCAAACTTAATTTACACCGATGATTTTTGGTTTATTATGTTTGTTAATATTGGCACATTTTATCACTATACTTAGAAAACTCTAAGAACTTGGGAGTACAATGTTAATTGACGTTTAAGTTTTAATAAACCTTTTGTCAGAACGCTGGCAACTAGTGTATAGACTATGGTTTTGCTCTTAAAAAACGTAAGGCGCTTTAAAATGACGAACAGGTGGCCTACCACAAGCTCTTATAGCAGTTATTTTTAAGTTGAGAGAGTGAGACGCCGCTCTACACGCCGTATAGCGGCGTCTCACTCTCTCAACTTAAAAATAACTGCTATAAGAGCTTGTGGTAGGCCACCAGTAGTGAATTATTAACGTGATGCTCTACAGCGGGACCACCTTGAGCTACGTTAATTTAATTAGCATCAAAAAAATGTAGAAAATTTGTATATAATTGTATACGCAATTAAAAAAATTGTATATCTATAGTTTCGTTGTAAAAACGAAATCAATGTGGTCCCGCTGGGGAGCATACTCTACAGCGGGACCACCACTATAATTCCGTTACTGAAGGCTTTTCAAATTTGTTTATGAGACCAAAAAAATGTATATTAAATGTATATTAATAAACTACAGTCAATTTGATCTTTAGTTGGATCTTTACCAAATTAAGACTAATTTAAAATTTTCCTACGGATTTTAGGTGTCCGTTACCCCAGCCAGAAAGAAGTTTCTAGAGGGAAACGATTTGATTGCATAATAAAGGCATATTTTGCACAAATATGCGCCAAATAAAACGGAATAAAACGGAAAAAAACACTATTTAGAAATGCTCACTCGTTTAATGTAACTAATTAAACTTCTTTCCCAGTTAGTAATATTGTTAATATTCACTCAGTCATTCATGAAAACATAATTACTACTTTTTAACTAACTTCAAAATTTAAAATCGGTTAAGTGCGAGTCGGACTCGCCCATGAAGGCATACATAACTTTGAATTTTATAATATTCGTATTAATGACTAAGTTATATTTGCGGTTTTCAAAAACGATTATATTTGTGGTTTGTACTTATATGTTATTTTACAGTTATTTATCTAGTGCTTCCGGCCGTTTTTTTCGATTGGTGATATTTTACTGTGTCAAATAAAATCCCAAACATCTGTCTAATCGTAATCCAAATAGCCTATTACTTGCAGTATACTTGGTTTTAGTTAATGAAAAATATACGAAAATAATTGTTTTTGAATAGCCGAGGGATTCCGGCCGTCATAAATTTAACTTTTTTATTATTTAATTTTTAATTGAATTTTAAGTGATTTTCGATTCGCGGGGCGCTCGCGAGTTCACAGTTCACGGCCGGCTGCCGCTGCGTCCGCGTGAAGTGTATCGCGCGCGGCCGAGCAAGCGTTAGCGTGCCTATTTCGGTCGGGAATCATCGCCTTAAATCTGTATCTGACTGAACCAATTTTCTATGTCAAACCGTTCTCGATAAAAATTCCGTACTAATACAAAATGTGGTGTGTTTGTTTGTTTGTTTGTTTGTCCATCTTTCACGTTAAAACGGAGCAACGGATCGACGTGATTATTGTTATGGGGATAGTTTGAGAGCTAGAGAGGAGCTGGAGAGTTACAGGGGCTATTTTATATTCGGCAAATTTATAAAATAAAAATGTTTTTTGTAGGGAGAATCGTTTAACTGTGGTACTATACAAAACTGTCATTTCTTCCATGGCCACTTCCAAAGAGTATGTAAATAAATAAATAATAATAAATAAATATTTTCTTACAATCACACCAATTATCTAAGCCCATAGTTAATTTCTTAAGAAACTGTGTCTATGTGAACTTGATAACGGAAAAATATATACTTATATACTTTTTGTTTGTAAATACATACTTAATATACATAGAAAACACCCAAACCAAGACAAATAGACATGTTCATGCACACAAATATTTGTCTTGTTCGGGAATCGAACCCAAGACCTCTGGCGCAGAAGGCAGGTAGTTTACCCCTGCGCCAAATCGGTCGTCAAAATGTAATCACTGAAGTTTTAGCCATTTTGGCTTACAGCTGTTTTATCTCACGAGCGCGGGTGAGCCACACTTGTGTGTGTAGACCGCAGCCTCCTTTTGTCACACAAACTGTCTATCAAACCGTGTATATATATATATATATATAAATTTCCTATAAAAAAATTACCACGAAATTTAAAGCAATCGCTTCGTTGCGCTTCGCCATCGCCTTAAATTTCTAACCTATCACGTGTTCTATAGGACTTCCGTAAAATTTGCAGTTCTTGTTATTTTCCGGTGACATATACACCGGTGCATCCAACAAAAGGTGGACTGCGCTCGTGAGATAAAACTACTGTAAGTACCTACTTTTAATAAGTGACATTTGTGGCAGGCAGTTTATATAACTTTATCCGATAAATTATAAATGGAAAACCAAACAATGTTTGCTAGGTCAGCTACTGATATATAAGGATACATACCTCCAAGCCAGAGCTTATCACCTGTCGCAGTATCTGGTTAGCTTTCTGCGACCTGTCTCTAAACTGCAGCATTTTCTTCATCAAAGAGTAACAAACGTAACAGACTGTTGTGGGCAACATGTCTTCTGTATCCAGCTGAAAATGAATGAAACAACATTTGATAAAACAACAATGTCAGTTAAAAATATTCTGAACAGGTGGAAAGAAGTTATTTAGATGGGTTTGTCACCAACTCGACACGAGAGGCTGGACACGCGTGTGTCCAGTTGGTGAAACTCAAAATTAGTATCACTTATTATTTCGTCATCTGGACACGCCAAAATTTTGACGCGTGTCCAGATGGTGAAATTTAAAATAAATCATTTTTATGTTTTCGCCAACTGGACACACCCAGTTTTTTATGCAACAAAAGTACAGTCAAGTAAATAATCGTTTCGTCTGGGGAATTAAAAGCTGAAAAAGCTGCCTCACGTTTTTGTTTGAAAAACCTTATTAGTTTAAAATTGTGAAATAAAACAAATACTTATGTAAAAATAAAAAAATAAGATTTATTAATATGAAGACAATAAGTACACTTCGCTAATATTATTTATTTTGATTACCTATAGGTACTTCAAATAATCTAAATATACCTAACAATCATCCCTTCGAGTATCACAGAAAAATCAACATTCAACATTGAGCAGCTCTAAGTGGCATAAAATATTATAATAAAATATCAGAATAATCATCAAAAGAGGTTAAGTACTTATAACATCACTTTTACAAACAATAATCGTTCTACTTAACTCTGTAACAACAATATTTGCCACTTTAGAAATAGAGTATTTTAGTTATAAATAACGTAATTGTATCACAATTAAGACTAAGATAATTTAGAGATCAATTAAATCAACAGTATAACATAGAATATTAATATAAGACAATATTAAGATATTTCTACTTAACTTTTTCGATACAGTGATCGATACTAATCTGCTTAACTCTGTAAAAACAATATTTGACACTTTGGAAATATAGCAATTTAAGGTTTTAAATTATTTTTATGCATTCACAATGCAATTCTGTAAGTATAGGAAAAATGTGATAGTAAAAAACCACGAGCCCTATAAGTAGCTTTCAGGCGGGATTGGAACCCGCGTCTCCGGGTATCCGGCCCGATGCTCTGACCAACTAAGCTACCGAAAGGCTTACACGACTCGTCAAATTTTGCTATCACTTGTTACGCTGTAGGCCAGCGTTGCTTCATCAATGCAAGGAAATCCTCGCATCCGAAAGAAACATTTTTACAAATGTTTAACAATCGATTAAGAAAAAAAACAGCAATTTTTTTTAAATGTTTTTATTTAATTTGTATTACTTACACTGATTTACAACAAACCTGTTTAACAGTACATTCCTCCTGGAGCTACAACATATCGTGTACTTATGCCTGTGTTCTATATATCTACGCTGTATTCTGCTGTATCTCTGTTTATGTATTTATAAATAAAACAAAAATAAATAAATTTGATCAAAGTATCAGGTATAAAAAGACATGTATTTGGGTTCCATTCAAATTCAAAATTACTTATATGGTATATATTTTTTTTAATTTAATTTATTTTAATTTATTTGATATAGTTAGAGTTCCCAGTGCTTTACGTCCAAACTTATCAAGAACAAAAGTATGTACAGTCTCCTGGGATCCAAGCGATTCCGCTCATCACTGGCGAAGACAAAAAGTAAAATAATTATAAATTTGTGAAAATGTTGCCGGTAATCGAAAAAGGTACAGATTAGGAATGGCAATCGATTCAGAATCGATTCAAATCGTCGTTTGATAAATCAATTTTCAAAAATATCGAGGCGGTCTCAATTCTTTCTATTCTAATCTCCCGTTTTTATTTGCTTTTAGAGTTTGTATTTTCGTCACAAATCCAATCATAAAAACTAAGAGGCTAAAATCGATCTTTTATAATTTCTGACTAATTTAAGTTTTTTTTGACATCACAATATCAGGTATAAAATATAAGACATTATTTCTTTTTATAATTATTTCAGCTGTTGCTTATTATAAACAACAGTCTGTGCTTTCTACTAGGGTCCAAGCGATTCAAAAAGAATTGTTACTTATTTCTTTTAAATGTGTTTGGGTAGTAAATTCAACTAATTATAAATATTTTATGGTTGTTATCGTAACAGAAAAAAAAACGACTTCGAAAAAACCTCGAATTTATAGGATGAAATATCGCTTCACTGGATCGATTCAGTGCAAGATATCGATTAAAAAAAACATTTTTTGGTCTAAAAAATCAATTTTTCGATTAATCAATCTCAGATTATCATCCCTATCAACCAATCAAAGCAGACTACGTCATTGTTAGCCACTGGCTGCCGGCCGAAAACACCAAAATCTAATTAAACTCGATACGTTGAAGATACAAGCATAGACATGTGACTTTGGAATACTATCGGTGGCAAAATGTATTTTTCATAAATTTACAAGTGGCGAATAATTTTACAGTTTAGTGGCCGATGATGATTGTGATACAACATTAAACAAAACAAAACATGTGAACATTTATTTGCGTGACTCTACTTTGTCATGGAAATGGATAAAATGAAGACGTGTGTCCAGTTGAAGAAAACATAAAAGTTATTTAATTTAAGTTTCACTATCTGGACACGCGTCAAAATCTTGGCGTGTCCAGATGACGAAATAATAGGTGATACTAATTTTGAGTTTCACCAACTGGACACACGTGTGCCCAGTCTCTCGTGTCGAGTTGGTGACAAACCCATTTAGGGGTTAGATCATTAAAAAGTCTCATTTCTAAACTATAACAGTGAAATTAATAGTATTATCTCAGGTAGGTGTACTTACTGGGCACTGCCCACTAAACAGACACCTATCAGTGATTAAACGGACAGAAGACCCTATCTGTCCGCAATGCAAAGAAAGAGAAGAAACAAGCTACCACTTCATGGCAGAGTGCCCGATGTACGCATCACTGCGCTGGGAGCTCTTTGGAACGGACAACTTAAGGAAGAGGATCTAAAGAAGTTAACGATAAGTCAACTCAACAGGTACTGTAAGCGCACAGGTAGGTTCGAGGGTCCGACGCCGGTGGGGTAAATGATAACCCGCCTCCCCCCCTGATTTTTCAGCTTTTAGGGGACTTGGGGAACTGGGTGAAATGGTCCCGACCTAGGTGACTGATCACCCGTCCGGCTTCGCTGGCGTCCCCCCTATAAATAATAGTAATAATAATAATACTCTCCAGCTCCCAAACTGTCCCCATACCAAATATCACGTCGATCCGTTGCTCCGTTTTGGCGTGAAAGAAGGACAAACAAACAAACAAATAAACAAACAAACAAACACACTTTCACAATTATAATATTAGTATGGATTTTCTTCCTAATAAAGTAAGGTGCAGTGTTATCCTGTGTTTCTTTGACGAAATATCGAACTACATTGCATTTAAGATAATGAATTATTGATGTCGATGTTGAGACGTCACTGGTTAGATTGTAAACAAAGTTATACAGGGAGTTACATTTAAATTAACTTATTATTTATTTTTAACGCTGTCTATAAAAACTTTCCAAATTTCAGTAAGTTCGGTTCCAAATTCATCTTTCTCGTCTTAACATTATCGGGTTTTATTCTTTGCCTTTCGATCGTTTACATACTGTATATCAATGTTTTTTTGTGAAATATATCAAGTCAATAAACAAAAATGTTTTAAAAATGTTGTATTATTAAGAAGATTTTTTCTATTGCATTGTATTCTACTTCATCCCTCCAATGCTGACACTACTCATTATATTGTGAAACTAGCAAAGTGAGTGATTTGCAGCCATTTTCTTTCTTTTAGAAATTTTGTGTGGAGTTCAGGCTCAAAAGTAAGTATTGAGTTCTAATTTTTATACTCAGGTTTCGATAGATACCGTACGGTTTTCGTACCACTATAGATTACCGTACAAATACGGTAATTACCGTATGTTTGCCATCACTGTTTTGCAGTCACTATAATGGACATATAGCATTTTTTTGTAACTTTATTTTAGAACTACATTTTGTCTACAGCAGTAAATATTAATCCTACTTAATATTATAATTAATTTGAAAGATTGGATGTTTAGATGTTTGGATGTTTGTATGTTTGTTACTCAATCACGCTAAAACGGCTGAACGGATTTGGCTGAAATTTGGGACACAGATACTTTGTAGCCTGGAGAAGCACATAGGCTACTTTTTATCGCGGAAAAATATCACACTCCTGCGGGATAACGTCGTGTAGTCCACGCGGGCGAAGCCGCGGGCGGAAAGCTAGTCCTTACTTATATTATAAATGCGTCTCTGTCTGTCTGTGTGTTACACAATCACACCTAAACTACTGAACCGATTTAAATGAATTTTGGTACAGAGATAGTCTAGAGCCTGAGAAAGGACATAGGCTACTTTTTATTCCTGAAAAATATCATCTTCCCGCGGGATAACGTCGTGTAGTACACGCGGGCGAAGCCGCGGGCGGAAAGCTAGTAATATTATAAATGTGAAAGACTAGATGTTTGGATGTTTGTATGTTTGTTACTCAATCACGCCAAAACGGCTGAACGGATTTGGCTGAAATTTGGGACACAGATACTTTGTAGCCTGGAGAAGAACATAGGCTACTTTTTATCCCGGAAAAATATCACATTCCCGCGGGATAACGTCGTGATGTCCAAGCGGGCGAAGCCGCGGGCGGAAAGCTAGTTAATTATATTTACCTAATACTGTAGGCAAACCATGACTGATTAGTTAAGACGAGTTAATAAGACGATTAGTTAACTAGCGCGGGCTCGTCAGCGAGGTTGTTATGAGATAAGTATACTTATTTAAATTATTAGGTATCACAAAATAATCAGCAAAGTAAATTGAAAAGTATGGAAACATCACCTCAGATGATGGCTAACGATTCAGTGTCCCAGGAACATCGATATCTTCCAAATAACTTCGGCAAATAGTGCAATAAGAAATTACGGGTCGACAAATTCAAGGTTAGCACACGAAACTTACCGATGCTTCAACCAATTTCTCGTATATTTCTTGAAGTTGGCCATCCACTATTGAACACAAGCGGGTACCGTATGCCAAGCATACTCTGCATGCTAGTAAACGGTTCATCTTTTTACTTTTTATAGTTATAAAATCAAATCAGTACAAACGAAAACTGTAAAACTAAACTCAAAAAAACCACAAAAAACTCTGCAATGCACAGACCACAAATTATATTGGCTTGGCACAGACTACTAAATACTAACCACAGATCACTATTAACGTATTACATTGCATTCCGATTCAGACCTATATATAATAAAAATACTCTGTGATTCAGTCAGACCAAAATCAATGAGCTCAGGGGCCCTATCGCCCTATTTTGCAATAAGAGCGATTTCATTACAACTCCATTTCAATCAGTTTACGATCGTGACATAAAAAGGTATCGCCCTAACGTTCACAAACGGATGGAAGACGGATTGCGATGGCATTGCGATCGTTTGGATCGGTGAATAAATGATACCAGTGATGTTACTTTTATGAATGAATCTTTTCAAAAATAGAGTGTCAAGTTGTCAATGTCAGTGTCATCCAACTGTCAAATACAAGGGATTTTTGGCGGTTGATTTTTGTGGTGCGTTGCGTGGTGGTTGCGTGTGTGGAATTGGAGTTTTTCTGTTGAGGTGCAGGCTCGTTTTGAAATTACAACCTTTACAATAAATTTTACTGGCGTTTACTTTGAATTATTTCGTAGTACTTTTCAAGTTTTAGCGCGCTTGGCCTGCGATCGTTGAGGTTAAGCAACTTTCGCAATGGTCGGTCACGGAATGGGTGACCAAAAAACTTTTCATCTCGAGCTCCTCCGTGCTTCGGAAGGCACGTTAAGCCGTTGGTCAAGGCTGCACTTGCAGTCGTTAATACCCACCGTATACTGGGCCCGCGTGGTGGGTCATGGCCCATTCCCCTTATCCATCCATAAGGAAGGCCAGTGCCCCAGCAGTGGGGACATTAAATGGCTGATGATGATGATGATGATGACTTTTCAAGTCTAGTCCAGATTTTTCAGGCGAGCAGCTCTTAAGTCGGGTGGGCTATTTCCACGGCCGCAAATGAGAATTAACTCATCACTGGGGAAGACGGCTTTGCCTTGGTAGGTAGCCTCCTTCATACGGGCTCTTTTCGGGGCCTCCTCTCCGCTCTTGGGGGATGTTGGAAGGCAGTGCCGAGTGTCTTTCTTGAGCCGTTTAGAGTAAAGTAGCACCCGTCACTTTACTTCATCTGATTATCACTTTTTTGTGTATTATCGACACGGTATTATTGTTTTCCGGAATTAACAACCACTGAGCAAGAGAATAAATACGTTTTAACTACATCTGTGGTTTTAACAACTTGAAACACACAGAATCTTACTAAAATCCGCTAATAATTTCTGAATAATGTTGAAAAAACTGCCTCCGACTAGCTGTTTATTTTGACATAAGCGAACGGTCAGTTATCGGCTGCAATGTAATCATTTTACGTTTAAAAACCTAGCGCGATTCGAAAAATCGTTCCGAAAAGGAATGGTAATGGTATTGTTGTCGTTGAGAAAATAGCGCGATACCAAATTGTCAAATAAGAGCAATGTAAGTGTAATATAAGCGCATTTAGCATAGGGCGATAGGGCCCCAGGTGGCCTACCACAAGCTCTTATAGCAGTTATTTTTAAGTTGAGAGAGTGAGACGCCGCTATACGGCGTGTAGAGCGGCGTCTCACTCTCTCAACTTAAAAATAACTGCTATTATTAGAGCTTGTGGTAGGCCACTGCGTTCCGTCGTTTTGGTTAAAAAACAACCGGTTGCTTGGTTGCTGCACTCTGATAGCATCTACACACGTTCCGATCCGACCGCCGGCGCCGATTTGGTCTGCTCCGGACGGGGGGCAATTGCGTAAGGTAATCGTATTAATTTGACAGTTCATATCGTATTCAATCGGCTGCAATTTGTATGAAATGACATTTGTTATGATACAATATGAACTGTCAAATGAATACGATTGACTTTACGCAATTCCATAGCAAATCTGGACGTGTGTAGCGTAGTCGTCCGACCATAATTATTATTATTCATGTTTGACGCGGTCGGCCGGATTTGGTTCGCACGAACTTCACTTCCTACCAAATCGGAACGTGTGTAGGCTTCCGACCGGACCAACTTGGCAGTGTTGACAATTTTGGAGGTTTTCCCCTAGATTTAGGGAGAAAATATGTAAAAGCGGAAATATTTAAGGCAGATAGAATTACTTTAAGGGATTTTCAGAGGATTAGTTTTTTTAAGAATATTTTATTTAAAAACTCGCAATTTGTCGTAAAACTATATATATAAAAAGGGCATAAATAAGTGCTGCTTTTAGTAAATATTTAGCATGTTTAAGATTTTTTGGAAATAACAAAATTAAAAAATAGTAAGTAGTTTTTATAGTAATAAAACATTAAAAACCGATTTTTTGTTTTTTACATTTATTTATTCCAAGCAAATTGATGTTTTCAGTATTTATAAATAATAATAATATTGGGAGATTAGCAGTGGCTGGCAACACTGCAACAACGGCTAGAGGTCGGCCAGACCAAATCGGAACGTGTGTAGCGCCAACCGATTTGGTGCGGCAGATTTGGTTTGAACGTGTGTAGGCGCGGATCAGGGGGGCTACCGGCTAAGAAATATGGATATGGATATGGGCTTCAACTGTCATTTGAATTCCTTATCTTGATAGAATTTTGCTGCTTTGTTCTGTTGAACGTTGCTAGCTAGTTATCGTTATACCCGACGTCACAAAACAAGGAACTGATAGCGGCTATTTTCTTTATAAAATTGACTTAAAGTTCCCAAAAACGTATGAAGTTCATACCCATAAAGTTACGCGGTAGCCCCCCAGATCTGCAGTGAAGTTCGCCCGCACCAAATCGGCGGTCGGATAGGAGCGTGTGTAGCGGCTATGAGCCACAGAACGGGTGAAACCATAGTGAAACTACACTCTGACAGCTGTCAGAGTAAAATTTCACCGAGCCACGGAACGGCTAGAGCGCGCCCCGGAGTGCGCTCGAGTGCACTCGATCGAAGCGACGGAACGCACGCCTGAGTACGATTCAGTACTCAGAGTCAATGAGCCGTTTTCTGGGGACGTTTCAAAAAAATATCACTAGATGGCGTTCCATAGTTTGATACTGACAAAGATGTACACACGGCGGCACATCAGACTATACATGTTGACCTTGAGACCGCCTTTATGCCCTTCGTAATAAAAGCTGTTATCGCAGTTCAACTGTATAACTTGATGTGCTGTCGTGTGTACTATTAAACATAGATGGATACTAAAAAGTTGAACAACGAAACGATATATCTTTCCTTTCCTCCTAAATGACAGTTCAGCGTGTATTGAAAAGAGATCAACGATCCGTATTGAAACCTAGCGCGCCACCAGCCGAATTTCTGTAGGCCAGAGTGGACTACATCAGTGTTCGGTTTTATATTAATTGTGGTTAATTTATGTAAGATAAGTGAAAAAAATCTTTCTGTGGGCATTGCCAAAACACCATGGCTTGTGCTGTAAGGAGCTGCAAAAAGTTCCTACAGTAATTTAAAGGAAAAAACTCGGAATAATATCCTTTCATCGGTGAGTGAGCCTCAAATTTTTTCCAATCAAATAACTAGGCAATTTTTCGCAAGCCTTTCTTTGCAAAAATACTGTAGAAAACTCTTATCTTTTGTTTTCATACACGTAACTATACTTGATGATAAAACAAATAAATGAAAATCTTTTGTTAGATATCGATCGACATTTTGTTTGACATTTCATTTACTCGCTATTGGCACAAAGTAACTACGCGGGCGGGCGGTCGCCCTAGCAGAGAGTCCGCTTAGAACAAAGTGCCATTTTCGTCACGCACACATAGACGTCACATATACAGGCAAAATGGGACAGTTTGGGACAGTACTCAGTCGCGAGTATCGCAAAGAGGTCAGTGATCGCAAGTTCCAAAGAGCATTTAATTGATCACTTCACGTCCGCGCCGCTACGTGTCATTGTGACACTTATATACCTATTTTACCATTAATTAACAAAAATTAATAACCAATATTATTACAGTTGCAGTGTATTTGGTTGTCTAAATACGACTAAAAACTGTGCATACACGTTCTTTAAATTTCCAAACGATATTGAAAGGTAAGTTATGTCAAACTGTTTTCTCTTGTTGGTAGGTGAATATACCTAGGTACTTTTGGGACTAGCCGCTTTGATAACAACGATGAACCATACACATTCATCTTATAGTTAGCTGGTTGTGGTAAAACGCCAGTAATTGGGTTCTATGGTCCTTATTTAGATGTTATAGTATTCTCAAAACTTCTTGGCGGTTCAGCAAACACAGCCACAATTAAGTCATGTTGACGAATTTTCAAGTAAAAGTTGTCGTTGCATTTTCTTTTATTTTAGCAGTGTTATGAAATCCTACTTACATTTTAGAGACTTCAGTCATTAAACCCCAAATAACATTTTACTTGCAGTATTTTTTTTCATCTAAGCGCACGGCAGTGTGCCAGCCAAGTTCAGGAAAGGACGCCAATCAATAAATCCCAAATAACATTTCACTTGCAGTAAAGTTTTCTTTATCTAGGCGCACGGCAGTGTGCCTGCCAAGTTTGGGAGAGAACGCCAGTCATTATACTTACCCCAAATAACATTTTACTTGCAGTAAAGTTTTTTTTGACGCACGGCAGTGTGCCAGCCAAGTTCAGGAGAAAACGAACCACGCACGATTATGCGTATACCTATTTATTTTAACGTCTTAATCGTAGGAGTGCCATAGGCTATTTTCGTTGCAAAACTAACTAGTTCATTTTAAAAATCTAATGATTTTTTTTTCAGACGAACCTTATGGATAAGTTTAATTGATCGAGAAGATGTACGCAACAAATGGTCAACATATCTTCGAGTTTGTGAGGCCCATTTCGAAACCAATTCTATAATCAAGACATCGAACCGAACTGTCCTGAAAAAGGCATTAGTGCCTTTTTCAGGACAGTTCGATTCCCAAACTTTTGCTACCTGTCAAAAAAAAATTAAATGAAGAATCGCAAGCAACTGTGGAGACTAATGAATCTTGTACACAATATGAAAAAGTTAAATGTGACTCAAATTCACAAATAGCAACTCACGTTTCTGCAAATTCTCCCAGAAAAAGAAAGCTGAAAAACGATATTCTTGAGTGCAAGAAAAGACTATGAAGAACAGCTGCGCCAGAAACAAATATGAACCTGTTTACATCTCGATAGCGTAGCTTCTATGACGTTCACAAGTATTGTAAAAACCAATCTAAATTGAATAAACAAATTTGACTTTGACTATTAAACTACTTATATTTTTTTATTTACCTATATACGATAAAAACACAACATAGGTATTTAAATACACTTTCTTGTTTTCAAAATAGTTACCACTATTGCTTGATATACAGTTCTTGCGTTATAAAGGTTTTTCAATTTTTGAAGATGACAAGTTATAAATTCAACATTTAAGAAAATATTAATTATTTGAAGTTCTTGAACGAAAAAATTTATGGAACTTGTAACCCATTTAGATTTCAACTATTTTTCGCTGAACTTGGCACCTTTTTTACCTTTATGTTTTCGTCGAACTTACTTAGTGCCTTTTTCACGTTTATGTTTTTAGTGGGATAACTATCACACCATATTTATATCTTGTACATAGAGTACATTATAACATATAGAAATGGAATACATTACAACATAATAGGTACGGTATAGGTACAATAGGATCTTGTCTTCGTCGTGTGTGGCGTCGGGACTTTAAATGGATATTAGATGCTCTGTTTACCATCTAAGCAGGGGGGCTACCGGCTAAGAAATCTGGATATGGGTATGGGCTTCAACTGTCATTTGAATTCCTTATTCTGATAGATCTTGCTGCTTTGTTCTGTTGAAAGTTGCGAGCTAGTTATCGTTATACCCGACGTCACAAAACAAGGAACTGATAGCGGCTATTTTCTTTATAAAATTGTCTTAAAGTTCCCCAAAACGTATGAAGTTCATATCCATAAAGTTACGCGGTAGCCCCCCAGCATCTAAGGCATGTCAACTTGTTACGATGTATGTATAAATGAATTTATTTATGTATGATTGTTAACTTTTACTACTTACTCCTTTTTAAATTCAGAATCAATACAGAAGCAACCCTAGTGAGTCAGACAAGGATAGGTATAGATTTTCAAAAATGGTGGGAGCGGTCCTTCTGTAAACTCTTTATTTTGTGCTATTGGTCTTGTAGTGTTGGTACTTTGATAAGTTATCGATAATCGAATCAATATTTTTTCGTTCTCAGTACTCAATCATAGTACTTTTAATTTATGTGTGTAAATACTTTTTCGTTCGTTTCGGTAGGTACATGGCTAATTTAAAAACAATATGTTTAATTTTCAGCTCTCCGTTTGACTCCGATTTAAAATTAAGGTGGTTGAAAATACAAGAAGAGCAGACTGGCTTCCCCCAAAAAATGCAAGAGTATGCAGTTTGCATTTTGAAAAAAAAAACGAGTGCTACAAACAATATACCTATACGGATTTATGCTGATACAGATTTTTAAAAATCAACCAGCAAACATTCAGCAGGAAATTTTTGTATTCTGAATTTATGTTAACTTTAAAATTGCATTCTGTACCTAAGCTATTCATTTTAGAAGTGTACCTAAGTGTATGATGTAGGTACATAGGTATGTATAGATAATGTATGATTATTTTATAAACAAGGCGTTACAAAAAATACCCGTATTTTGTTTTAAGAAATAATAGTTATTTTATTAAAAAAAATGATAAAGTAATTGCTAAAGCGCCTACTGACATAGCCCGGAGGACCCATTAGTTCCCACAACTTTGCTACTTTGCATGGACGGCCGATCTTTTAGTATCCTTTATGTTTCGCTGTCGGACTAGGCGTAGCTTGGGCTTGGCACGATTGGGGTAGCCAGTAAATAAAAGTGCCTTCCATAGTAAGGAACCTGCTCAAATACTAGAACTAGACCTTATTTTAAGTTTAAAAATGTAACTTTTTCCAATCCTACACTCAGGCCCGATTTCACCACTGATATTTAAACGCGATTAACGCTAAACGTGTTTAAAACGTCATTCTGTCTGTATCACATTCAAACAGATGAGAGAGACAGAACTACGTTTTAAACACGTTTAGCGTTAATCACGTTTAAATATCAGTGGTGAAAGTCGCCCTTAAATATTAAAAAAAATCTTTCTGTTTTAACCAAGATCGGTTCTTTTATCTTATGGCCCTCTTGTATTGGGCTCACTCACGTCAGGGTTGACTGACAGTCACTAGAGTTGCAATGAGGGATTTTCTGACAGATGATTAAAAAAGAAAAAAGTTAGTTCCAAAAAACTCAACAGATGGCGTTCATCAGACATGGGTTTGCTTTTTTTTATTTGCTGGCAAAGAGTCTACGTCAAGACGGTCAATGTTAAAAAAAAACACTTGCAGAAGGAAAAAAACATTTACAGGACTGAAAAGGCTTATCTACAACTCGCGGTATGGTATTGCAACGCAAAACAAGAGGAATAGAATTATTTGACATTTCTTTTCTTCCGTCAACGTCATCTTTTTTTGGCCTTGCACCTTCTTGCACAACTTTGATGCCCCCAGTACACGATGGCCGATCATGGTCGGCGACCATGACCAATACATCGTACATTGACACTTTTGAACGAACAAGTTTAAAAAGGTTCTTTCAAAAGTGTCAATGTACGATGTATTGATCATGGTCGCCGACCATGATCGGCCATCGTGTACTGGGGGCATGAAATACAAGTGTAGGTCAGATCAGATGAGACACATGTCAGGTCAGCGCCATCTATCGAGCTAATAAATAAACTTTATTTTTTTTTATTTGCTGGCAGAAAATCTCTCATTATATCATCGAACAGTGCGCTCGAGTGTCCGAGTGAAGCCACGGAACGCACCCCAGTTGACATTGACAATGTCAGTGTCAATGTGATGACAATGATCAGCTGATATCATAATATCATAAATCATGAAAAATTTGGCAAAAACGGCCGAGCAAATTCGGCAGATCCGTGTATAAAATTTGTGATTCGGCATGGAAAAGTGCAAAAAAAACCAACATGACGCAAAAGTTACGTGCACGGCAAACACCTTCAACCACATCTGAGTCATAATGCGCCTCTAAAACATCCACGACCTTCCCAAAAGATTAGAATTAGAATTTCATCTCAGTTCAGTATCGCGGCAGGAGAGGAGTGGTTTAGTGCGCGCGCGTTTTGAATCTCAGAGCTATGCCTTGCCTCGCCGTGTTCGATTTTGACCGTACTATAGTGGACGCGGACTCTGACGCTACTATAATAAATAAATTGCGGGAAAAGCAACCACCGCCTGAATGGGAGAGCTCCAACATCGATTGGACACCTTATATGAGCAATGTGAGTTAACAGTTTTTACTTTATAATAATACGAACCCCTGCCCTGGCTTCCTAACAAGCTCGAAAGCTTCAGAAATTATTTAATAAAGAATAAAGAATAAAGGGGGCTGGACAGAGGGAGGCAGCCTCCTCACAATCTCCCCATAAGGTTACCCACTCAAGGTGGGCTGACCAGATGAGGCGATAGAGAGCAGGAACCACTACCAACCCTTCACTACTTGCTCTCCACCGTCAGTTTCAGACAAGTATCCAACCTGAAAGCTTGCCAGCTGGTAGTTTTTTTTCAATTAAAATTTTTCCTAAACCGTCAAATTATAATCTTTATTCATATAAACAACAAATAGGTCCATAGCTTAGTACTTATAGTATTATTTTGGTTTAGATAATTGTTGTATGATTTCAATGCAATTTTTTGGATAAATTGGAATAACTCCAACTTCCTGGCCGGTAAAAGTTAAAAAGTACTTGTTTCTGTCTAATAGTTTTTATTTTACAATTCCTACCTTTTAATATAATCTATTTTGAAACTAAGAATTTTTAAGCTAAGCAACTAGAACATAATATGTACATATTTTATTACTAGCGGCCGCCCGCGGTTTCACCCGCGTAGTTTTCGTTCCCGCGGGAATATCGGGATAAAAAGTATCCTATGTGTTATTCCAGCCTATAATCTATCTCTGTTGCAAATTTCACCCAGATCCATTCAGTAGTTTTTCCGTGAAAGAGTTACTGACAGTATGATGTGATGTGAATGTAGTGTGTGGTGTGACCATCAATAGTATTGTGAAAACAGTAGTTAACTGTGGAAAAAAGCACTAGGTACAACTGAACTACAATCGAAACACGAAGACACGATTGTGACTTAACGTTAGCAGACTTGGCCCCCTGTCAGTGCGCGCAATATAACTTGGCGCGTGTCGATATCTATTATAGCCTTATGGCTTATTTTTTGACGATCAGCACCCTCTGACACACGCCAAGTTATTTTGCGTCAGGCGTCATTTGTTTTCAGGACAAGTGGGAATATTTTGCTTTTCATCATCATCATCATCATCAGTCCGTTTTCGTCCACTGCTGGACATAGGCCTCTCCTAATTTACGCCACTCAGCACGGTCTTCAGCTCTTCGCAGCCAGCCCCCGCCTGCCATCTTTCGCAGGTCGTCGCTCCACCTGGTAGCAGGGCGCCCTACGCTACGTTTGCCTAAACGCGGTCTCCACTCTAGCACTCGTTTGCCCCAACGGCCGTCGGTTCTTCGAGCGATGTGGCCAGCCCACTGCCACTTTAGCTTGCTTATTCTTTGAGCTATGACGGTGACTTTTGTTCTCTGCCGGATAACTTCGTTTCTTATTCTATCCTTCAGAGAAACGCCGAGCATAGCCCTCTCCATAGCTCGCTGTGCGACTTTAAATTGGTGGACTAGTCCCACCGTGAGTGTCCACGTTTCGGCTCCGTAAATCATAACGGGTAATCAGGCTTTGCGGAATTGACGACGTGAAGACTCGACGAAGTTTGCCGAATGCTGCCCATCCCAGCCGGATTCTTCTGCTAGTTTCACTCTCGAAGTTGTTTTTACCTATTTGCAAGGTTTGCCCGAGGTAAACGTATTCTCGAACAACTTCGAGGGGTGCACCATTGATGGTAATCGGTCGCGGGTCTATTAGCGAGTTGTATATGATTTTTGTTTTGTCGATGTTCATGCCGAGACCGATTAGTTTTGAAGCATCAGCTAAGCTGGACAGCATTCGTTGAAGGTCTTGAAGCGACTCCGCCATCAGGACAATATCATCGGCAAACCGTAGGTGAGAGATGTATTCGCCATTAATATTTATGTCCATCCCTTTCCAGTCCAGCGTCTTAAACATATCTTCCAGGGTGCTATTGAACAGTTTTGGGGATATAACATCCCCCTGTCTCACTCCCCTGCGTAGTGGGATAGGTTTAGTTTGCTGGTCCTGTACTTGGACACTCATAGAAGCGGCGCTATAGAGACATCTCACCACCTCGATATATCGCCAGTCAACTTGGCATCGCTGCAGAGACTCCAGAACAGCCCAGGTTTCTACGGAATCAAATGCCTTTTCATAGTCCACAAAAGCGATACACAGCGGCTGGTTATATTCTTCGGACTTCTGTATAACCTGCCGCACCGTATGGATGTGGTCCACTGTGCTAAATTTTTGTCGAAACCCGGCCTGCTGCGGAGTTTGAAACTCACCAAGTCTTCTTGCGAGACGATTCAAGATGACCCTCGAAAACAACTTGTATACGTGGCTCAGAAGTGAGATAGGGCGGTAGTTCTTCAAAAGAGTCTTGTCGCCTTTTTTAAAGAACAAAACTACCACACTTCTGCTCCACGCTTCCGGAGTTCTCCCACAGAACAGAATAGTGTTGAACAACTTCTGGAGCTCACGAAGTATAGGTTTACCACCTGCCTTAAGTAGCTCCGAAGTTATACCATCCTCACCGGGGGCTTTTCCATTTTTAAGTCGTTTGAGGGCCATCTCAATTTCGTCCAGGCTTATTTCAGGCAAGTCTTCGGTTAAGTGGCGTGTTAGAGTAGCACGGATATCGTCTGGGCTTGAGTCAGGTCTTGTGGCATGCGAGTCGTACAACCGGCCATAGAAATTCTCAACCTCGGATAAGACTTCCGACCTAGAGACAACGGTAGCGCCAGTAGCTGTTGTGATCTTTGTCAGGTGGGATCTGCTCAATTGCTGGGCAAACACTTTAGACCCACGATTCTGCTCAATCGCTTGCTCAATTTGGCGTGTGTTGAAGCGTCGTAGGTTTCTTCGCACCAGTTTGGTGATCCTGTGATTGAGGTCCCTTTGCTCTGACGGTGTGGCGTGTATTTGTTCTCGTCTCGTGTCCATAAGTCGAAGAGTCTCCTCCGAGAGTTTAGATTTCGTACCTGTACTCTGCATCCGACAGTACTTTGTGCCCTCCTCCCTAATAATCCGTATTACTCCATCGAGTTCCTCATTTACGCTATCTGTAGTTTCCAAGGCAGCAAATCGATTTTCCAATGGGCGATTTTCTGAAAGCTCAGTCACTAGATGGCGCTGTCCCACCTATGCAGTTAGAAGGAACGGAACGTTATAAATTTTACTTTGACGCGACTTTTTTACGTAAAACGGAACGTCAGACAGATGTTATTTATTTACCTAAATCTTTAAATTTACCTATTTCATTTCTGTTCCTCACAGTAGTACTTATTTAATATATTATTAGTTTCCTTTGGGTTGTTAAAAAGTAATTAATTTAATTATGTTTCATACCAAAATATACCATAGACATGTACATACTTATTCAACGCCATCTAGTGAAGCAATTGGAAGCTTTTTTTTTTTTAAATGGCCTCTCAGAAAATCGCTCATTGGATTTCGATTTTTTTTTTTTGCTCTTTACAAGATTTTATTTAACTTGCCATGTTAGTTAGTTTATTAGTTAGTTAGTGGGGGACAAATCTTGCAAGCTTAATTTGGCTCACTCCCAGTATCTGATGAAGCTGAAATTTTGTATACTTACAGGTTTGGTTTAGATGACAATACAATATTTAAGTACAGTCAGCAAAAAAGCTTGTCATGAAAATGAAATTTTTACAAAAAACTTATGTCCTGGGGGCCGATTCTCAGGCAATCGAGAAAAGTTCACATTTATAGCTCGAAATTCAAATATAACACAGTTTTTGTATTGTCAGAATTTCACAATCGAAAAAGTTCGATCGAAAACCAGTCGAACGCTGCCGATTATCTTGCCAGACTAACAAATTCACTGGGTGGCAATATTAAAAACTTTTCTACTCCTTGGCAAGATCTCTTACCCGAATATCGTGGAAAGATCAACGAGCAATGGATAGAAGAAAGAACAGCAATTACTCAATCAAAAGGAGCATGGTATGCCGGTGTTAATAAAGAAGTTGGCTGAAAACCCTGGTTCGCTACATCTAGAAATTATTTACAAAGAAGATTTTACACGCAGATCAATAGACTAAGATTTGGACACTGCAGGTTTAAAGCTCATTTGCATCGCATGCATTTAATATCATCCCCTGAATGTACAGAATGTACCATAGGAGAAGACCAAACACTGGAACATATTTTCTTTACTTGCCCAGTATTTAACATACAGCGTTTGCTCCTCATAGATCGGTTGATGGAAACACACAAAGATATCCCGCCATCACTACAGGACATTCTAGCATGCCCAGAAAATTTTATTGCTATTTATGATTATATTAGCTCCACAGTTGGAGAAATTTAACTTGACAAACTCACGGAAATGACTATCTCTCGGAAAAGACCATACCTCGGAAAAGACCATCCCTCGGAAAAGACTTAAATAGGAAATGACGATATTATCAAGATTTGGCTTTTAGCCTTTTGACTTATTTTACCAAGACAAGACAAGAATACAAGATTTGGCTTTATGCCTATTATGTTATATTACAAAGAAAAGACAAGAACTCAAGATTTGGCTCCTAGCCTTTTATCTTACCAAGACAAGTTTAGACCGAGATTTGACGAACAATATAAATTCAAAAAAAATTATACTAAAGACCTGGCAGTATGGCATGATGTCTTCGCCTGTCCACAAAAAAAAAAGGACGAATTTTTACTACTACTACTACCAGTCGAACGCTACGAGTGGTAGAAACCAATAGATGTTCGTATACGAACTTAGCTGTCAAAATGAATTTGTTGACATGTGAGACCACAGAACAGAAAAAAAGAGTAGAAGTCGCAAGTGGGCGGTACCCGCGTACCCCAAGATATGCGGAGCTCCGCTTATCTGTGCATGTGTGCGTATTTTGCTTACTCAGTTGCAATATCAATCTCTTCACGGAATGTTATAGAAAAAAAATAGAAAGATGCCACACTGTGCAGTTTTGGAGTGATAAAATGATAGTCGACAGACTAATTTATCTAAACGAAGCATAACATATCACCGTTAAGTGCTAAATTCTGTTTATTTAATTAAAATTAATAAATAATAAAATGGAATTCTTCAAAATAAAAACACAATCTGATATCAATCTTATAAACTCATTTTTAAGGTGTAGATTTGAATGTGCAATATTAATTTTCTCGAAGTTTCTACACAACATAAAAATTTTGATAGCATGCTTTTGCTACTCAATTAGTGATGTATCTGTTTCCGTTTCCTGTAGTGATGTGCCTGTTAATCGTAATGCCTGAGCTGCGTCTAATGCCATTAATTAGCGCGCTATTTGATATAATACGCAGGCGTAGCCGGGTCTTAGCGCACTAATTTGATACAATTAGCGCGCTAAGACGCGCATGCCGTTATTAACGCCGTTAGGCGTCACGCAGGTGAAGCCCCGGCATAAATACTACTAATATCTAAATAGGAAGTTAATACCTACCTACTTTAATTAAGGATTCAGATTATTTGCTAAAGCTTTCATAATACCTACCTATTAACATTTCCTGTACATAAGTAAGTACATCCATACTATAATATTATAAATGTGAAAGTGTGTTTGTTTGTTTGTTTATTTGTTTGTTTGTTTGTTTGTTTGTCCTTCTTTCACGTCAAAACGGAGCAATGGATCGACGTAATATTTGGTAAGGGGGTAGTTTGGGAGCTGGAGAATAACATAGGCTACTTATTATTCCGGAAAATTGAGTAAAAATTGTAATTTTCTATGAAAAATCGTTTAAATGTCGTACTTTCGATACAAAACTGTCATTTCTTCCATTACCGTTTCCAAAGAGTATGTAATCACTGACGTCTGCGCGGTCAAAATCGAATACTAATCTTTTCCATAAGCTTAGAACAAAAATTAACTGTAACTAGCGCCAAAAATGCCCCATTCGCGCATGCGCGCAGAGTTATTTGACACTCACTCTACTTCACAGAGTAATTTTTATATGTAGGAAATAGAGACCAATCTTGGGCCCCTTTATTGGTAGTGTGTAACTAGCGCTATCTGTTGTCTGGTCTAGGCAACTTTTGGTGTATAAAACTATAATTTATATGGCAAAACAACGTTTGCCGGGTCAGCTAGTACATAAATAATACAATGAACATAGCTATCAACTTCTTTCTATTCAAATTCGTAAATTTATAAAATGCCTACTAAACGTTTGCAAAGTGTGATTTCATACACAACACAACCCACCAAACTAATTTTTTTTGCAAAAAAAATGTAGTGGTCTACAGATACGCGGAACTTAGGTCCATAGTTCTAAATGCAGGTCCGTATTAAAGAACAACACTCAAGTGGAGATCTCTTCGCAAGTATAGTTAGTAAGGGATGCAAAAATACATGCAATGCATCATTCATCCCTTGCTAACTATTACTGTTACTATTACCGTTTATTAAGGGCCTTAGATTAATATGGGCGCTCTACAATCGCGCGCGATTCGTGGGCGTGAATCGCAGTGCGTTTCGCAGTAATAATCACGCGTGAACTCTTCTTGGCTCTACATTCGCATATGGAATCATGTCACTTGCTTTTCGCAGGTTCGTGCCTTGTTAACCACTATTAGTGTCTAACAACTATTAGTGTTATTACATTACAACTATTACTAACACTCGCGCTTTCACGCGTTCACGCATAGATATCGCGCGTTCGCGCGCGAATGTGGAGCGCCCAATTAATAATGAAATAATAAAACAATGATATATCAATATTAGTTCGCAATTTAATGTGCAGTTTTGGTTGTCTCGAAGTTTCTAATAGCCCGTACACACGTTCCGATCCGACCGCCCCCGGCGGCCCGCGGCGCCGAACGGAACATGTGTACTAGCCTTAAGCAATTGATTGAGCATGCTTTTGGCATTTTTGGTGCTACTACTAGTCTATATAATTTGTGGTGCTACTCAATTACTGCCTGTACACACTGGGCGCTCGGCGAGCGACGACGTTACATTTTTTATGCTGCGGCTACATTAGCGGCCGATAATTCGTGCGAGTTATCGCGCTAAAATTATCATTGTTGGGCATACGCGATGTTCTTGTCTACATTAGCGGGCAAAGCTTCGTGTTGCGTTGTCGCGCTAACTATCGCGATAAACCTGTCAAGTGCGAGCGATATTTATTTTATTTTAATTCTAATTATTTATTTTTAAAGTGAATATACCTACTACTAAATATTCTGTTGTTGGTTCTGTTGTTATCGCGATGTTCTTAAAATTATTTCAGTAGTTTTTGAGATACGAGTATAATATGGTAAAGTCTACACTTCAAAAAAATTTGAAATAAACATGTTGACCTTGAGACCGCCTTTATGCCCTACGTAATAAAAGCTACGCAGTATAGCATAATCGCCGTTCTACTGTTTATCTTAATGTGCTGTTGAGTGTACCTACTTTAAAGATATTTTTTTCTTTTCAGTTCACTGTCGGTTTAATTTTTTATAAGATTCATTGTCACATAAGTCACATCTGTTTCTTTCTGTCACATAGTTAGTCAGCTACAAAACATAATAATAATTCCTATAGGAAATCCCTTAATTATTATTTAATTTATCTGAATTGAATTGTAATTTATTAAATTTAATAATCTTTTATTTATAGTAAAGTCATTTTATGATTATGATACCATTTCATTTCCATACAAAGCTACAAAATAGCAAATTTAATAAAAGTAAAATAAATAAATCTCGCTCGCACTTTGACGGTTTAACGCGATAGCCCGTAGTTAAGTAGCCCGTAGCAATAGCTTTGTCGCGATGTACCCGGCTACATTAGCGCGTTCACACGATTCTTCGCCGTAGCCCGCTAATGTAGCCGCAGCATTATGAGAATCTGTAGTTCTGCTACTGCCCACTAGAGGCGCTGTACAGATTTGCATACAAAATGCAACGCCACTTATAGCATCTACACACGTTCCGATCCGACCGCCGATTTGGTCTGCTCCAGACCAAATCTGGACGTGTGTAGCGTAGTCGTCCGACCATAATTATTATTATTCGTGTTTGACGCGGTCGGCCGGATTTGGTTCGCACGAACTTCACTTCCTACCAAATCGGAACGTGTGTAGGCTTCCGACCAGGTGGCCTACCACAAGCTCTTAAAGCAGTTATTTTTAAGTTGAGAGAGTGAGACGCCGCTATACGGCGTGTAGAGCGGCGTCTCACTCTCTCAACTTAAAAATAACTGCTATAAGAGCTTGTGGTAGGCCACCAGACCAACTTGGCAGTGTTGACAATTTTGGAGGTTTTCCCCTAGATTTAGGGAGAAAATATGTAAAAGCGGAAATATTTAAAGCAGGTAAATTACGTTTAAGGGTTTTTCAGAGGAATTAATTCAATGTTCGTTCATGAGTTTTACGTAGGATTGAACGAACGAAAGGTTTAAATATGGCCATTTATGAAAAGATTCTATTTATCTATTTGTTTTTTTAGAATATTTTGTTGCAATTTGTCGTAAAACTAAAATAATAAATAATAAATAAAATAAAATTCTTTATTAGTTTTTCTTTCACATAGTACAAAAATGAACATTAAGACATAACTTAGTTTTCTACATTAAATAAAAACTATGTGAAAGACTGGTGTCTGTACTAGGAATACCTGTATGACAGATTACCAGCCTCTCCACAGCCGAACCGGTCGAAAAACAATACAGTTTATGGGAGTAATACTATGATGCGAGTCACATGAGAGAATGAATTGATAGTGTTTGTGTGTGTGTGTGTATGTGTGTGTGTGTGTGTGTGTATATGTGCGTACCTATTAAGACGAGATTATTAACAATTTTTCTGTTTCTTCATAATCTAGACTACTTAACCAATTACTAGTAGATTTTTTGCAGTCGTATTTGCTAAGGGGATATATGTTGATCTCTTTATTAATTTTATTATATAAGTAACGTCCAATAAATCCAAAAAACCTTCTTGAAAAGGATGAAGTCCACCGGGTGTTTGGACGACAGACTTTATGCTTTAGTCGTTTATCAGCAACACTAGAATAGTCATACTTAGTTTCAGAGTGTTGTTTAAGCACAGTATGGAGAATAAATAGTTGACGAACGCTCAAAACTCCAGTCAGGGAATAAAGTTCTTTGGTTGGATAGAGAAAGGGCTTAGAGTAGCCCACTTTTAAGACAGCTCTCTGAGCTCTTTCCAACTTTAGCAAGTTTGTCTTGCAAGCACCTCCCCACACCGTGATACAGTATGTTAAAATTGATTGGCAGAGGGACTGATACACCAGTTTTATAACCAAATGTTCAGCAATGTGGCGAAGGTTCCTGAAGATATAAATCAGTTTTCGAGTTCTAGAGCAGAGAAGGTCTAGGTGGATATTAAAGGTGAGCGCACTATCAATTACTACACCGAGATATTTGACATTGTCAACGACAGTGATTTCGTCACAGCGGCACAGCTGACCATAGGTGCATTTATGAGCCCTTAAGGTTAACTTTTCTATATTGGTAGATTTTATGGAGAAGGGTATGTATTTAGTCTTATCAACATTAAGGGTAAGAGCATTTCTTTTGAGCCATCTGGTTACCAAATCGAATCCCCTTTGTGCGAAACTATATGCTTCATTCCAACTATCTCCATGAAAAATTAGGGCAGTATCGTCAGCAAACGTTACAATTTTGCCATTAAAAAGTTTTAGATCACATAGTTCGTTAATAAATATGAGAAAAAGGGTTGGGCCCAAAACACTTCCCTGCGGCACGCCGTAGTTTATCGACATATCATTACTAATAAATTCACCAACCTTTACCCTTTGTACCCTATCACAAAAATAGCTTTTAAACAGGGACAGTTGGACCCCTCTGATTCCTATTGCTTCTAGTTTATCAAGTAGTAGTGGGATGGAGACCGTGTCAAACGCTTTTGCAATGTCTAAAAATATTGATATTACTTTTTTCTTCTGCTCTAACTGGTTAACTATATGATCAGTGAGACCATGCACTGCATCATTTGTCGAGGTACCTGATCTGAAGCCAAATTGTGAACTAGACAAGAGATTATTGGTTTCAAGATAGTTAACAAGTCGTTTATTTATAAGCTTCTCAATTATTTTAGACAAAGTGGGCAGTTTAGAGATGGGCCTAAAATTATTTACACAGCCTCCATCACCACTTTTATACACTGGGATTATCTCAGCGAGCTTAAACAGGTCTGGGAATATTCCTGTTGAAAAGACTAAGTTGAAAATATGTGTCAACGGTGGAACTAAAATGTGGTGGTAACGCTTAAGGAAAGCTCCAGAGATATTATCCCTTCCAGTCGTGTTGTCTTTTTTTAGGCCTAAGATACAGGCTCTGACCTCAGATTCATCAGTTGGCATCAACACGAACGAATGTGGGGAAATAAAGGATGGAGTTTTACTATGCGAGCAGGCATGAAGGGCTTTCTCAGCGAGATCTTGGCCGATGGAAACAAAAAAATTGTTGATATTGTTAACTGATTCCAGTGGGTTTGTTTTGGAAATCAAGTCATGAGGAATACTTTTGTTCTTACCACTGTTTGTGAGCTGTTTCAAAGCGTTCCAGAGTTCTTTGTTATTGGTGTTAGCTGCTTTTTGAAGAATTCTTTTTTCGTAGTCTTTTTTCAAATTTTTCAGAAGTTGGTTACAAAAATTCCTATATCTTTTGTAAGTTATCGAGAGGATTTCCTTGTCAGGATTTTTTTTTAACTTTTGATGTAACTTGTCTCGATTCTTTACACATTTTAAAAGACCAACAGTCATCCAGGGCTTTTTTGTCCTTCTTCGATTCGGAACATTGATTATACGAGTGTTTGCTTTTATTACAGAATCAATTTTAGAGATAAGATGTGAAGTGGCTTCATTAGCGTCTGTAATGTCATAATATGATTTGAAGCATAGATCTCTCATGGATTCATCAAGACCCGTATAATCAACTTTACTAAGCGAGAAATATTTGATGCTATCCACAGGGCGTTCAAGTACAAGGATTACCGAGTCATGATCAGTGATAGATGTTTCAGCAACGTAGCAGAAGGCAGTATGGGTGCATTTGAGCATAACGTGATCGAGACAGGTTTTATTGTGAGTAGGCAATAAATGCGCTGGTAAAAGACCGTGAGAAGCTAGTAGATTTAGGTACGGTAGTGAGTTTACATCTTTGTTATTTTCTTTGATGTCAATATTGATGTCTCCAATAAGTATATTATTATTGCAGTTCTGTTCAGTAAGAAGGTTGTCTAAAGATTCAAAAAATGGAAGGATATCTTTATAGCCAGGGGGTCTGTAGATAGCAACAACATTAATTGATGAATCGATTTTTATTATTAATGCATTCGCATTTTGAATTTTGGGTTCAGATATTCTAACCTTGAGACCAGTTTTATAATAAACAACAACGCCTTCGTTTTGCGTTAAGTTTATTTCTGTTTTAGCAAAATTGTACCCAACAATAGATGGTAAGTTATTTATGGTTATGACGTAACCAGCATTCTGTAAATATTATTAAATCCCAATCTGTGCCCGATCTCTCTAAAAGCGTTAAATAGTCTGAAAAATTACAATTGATGCTACGTATATTTTGGTGTATCATCTTCAAACATTGATCATGTTTGGTTATTAGATTTTGGCAGTCCTCTATGTTACAGGCGAATGATTGAGCGACATTAAAATTATCGATTTCATTGATAATATTATTAGTTGAATCGAATTTTATTTAAGACTAGCGGCCGCCCGCGGTTTCACCCGCGTGGTTCCCGTTCCCGTGGGAATATCGGGATAAAAAGTACATATAAACCTTCCTCTTGAATCACTCTATCTATTAAAAAAAAACGCATCAAAATCCGTTGCGTAGTTTCAAAGATTTAAGCATACAAAGGGACATAGGGAAAGAGAAAGCGACTTTGTTTTATACTATGTAGTGATGACAGCAGCGGAACAGTAATATACGGTTTCAGGTATAAGAGTTGAGATTATGTGTATATATGTGTGATTCAGTCTGTCTAAGTATACAATAGAACTGAGTTTAATGAATGCAATAGTATGGTTTGGATATAAACTTTTTGTCGTTAGAGTTTTATAATAGGTGTGTGTATTGTTGTAGTTAAGTAAGGGTTGGGTGAGTTTAGTGTTTTTATGAGTAGTAATATTTTGTGTTTCTAAATAATAGTAAAATTTAAGTACTATAGCTATTAGTGGTAACATATTCTTTTTAAGTAAACTGCAAATAATCATAAGCGAAGTATTATAGTTAAATATAAATACAGTTTTACCTTTTGCCAAGTATTTTAGCCACATTATTTTAGTGGTATATAAAAAAATTAAAAAATATTTAAAACAAAAACAAAGATAAGCAAAATAATTTAGTGCCAGAATAAGTCATATTTTTTTCAATAGATTAGAAAGACACTTCTCTGATTCGATTATAGTGGGCTTACCGGCTGCACTCATACGCATGAATATTTTTCCATTAGAGTGCCAGCATGAGTAGTTATATTTCTTGGCAATTTGGCGGGTTTCAAACATTAATTTCTTTTGGGCAGGCGCAAGATGTTCTTCAATATAGACCGGTCTTCTTGGTCCTGGTAGTCCAATAGATTGTGTATTCAGCTTATCAGGAATCGGTTTTTCTTTATTAAATGCGCGTACTCTAGATATAAGTTCATTTCTTGTGTGAACATGGGTAAATTCCGCAACTATGGGTCTTAAAACTCCAGGTTTCCCGGGCAGTCGGTAAATGTCGCGTACATCTCCTGGGTTTATGTTTATTTCCATTGCTTTGCAAAGACTCGAAAGAACAGACAGGAGGCTGTCAAACTTTTCATTTTCAGAGTAGGGTATATTTCGTATTTCAATGGTGGCCACTCTTGATATGTATTGTATATCTTGGATTTTGGTTTGTAAGGTACTTAAAGCTTCAGTATTTACTTTCCTAGAATTTTCGAGGACTTTGACATTTGTTATTAACTCGTCTTGAGTTTTATTTATGGACTCCATACCCCTCTCAATTTCGATGTTGGTTTTTTTAATTTCCTGGCATTCATTTTTCAAGTGGGTTACTTCTGTGACTAACGTAGACAAGGTCTCGCCAAGTGTGGTTTTCCATTCGCTCAAGCGGCGATCTTGGTCCTTTTTCCAGTCCGATAGCATACATAGGAGATCCGTTCTCAAGTCTCCAGTTTGAGAAATGGAGGGTGAAGACGGGCTTTCGGGAGAAGATTCCATTCTCAGGCGTTTGTTCCTCGTTGTAATATTGTTGTCGCTTTTTGTAGTACAATCGCTAGCCGTCGGAAGATCGGATTCTGACCGGGAGCTAGACAACAAGGTATTGGAGGGAGGCGTACGCGGCGTTTTAGACATAACTACGATGTCAACAGGAACTAAAATTCAACTTCACTCGCTCAAGCTGTCCGTCTCGTATCGTATCGTAGTAGGTACTCACGTAGCAACGTCTTGCAATATATAACAAGGGCATAACATCTCATCAATAAGTGCTGCTTTTAGTAAATATTTAGCATGTTTTAGTATTTTAATGAAAATAACAGAAAATTAAAAAATAATGAAATTGTTTTTTATAGTAATAAAACATTAAAAACCGAAAATATGTTTCTTTTTAGTTTATTTGTTGCAAGCAAATTGATGTTTTCAGTATTTATAAACAATTATAATATTGGGAGATTAGCAGTGGCTGGCAACACTGCAACAACGGCTAGAGGTCGGCCAGACCAAATCGGAACGTGTGTAGCGCCGACCGATTTGGTGCGGCAGATTTGGTTTGAACGTGTGTAGGCGCGGATCAGATCTGCAGTGAAGTTCGCCCGCACCAAATCGGCGGTCGGATAGGAGCGTGTGTAGCGGCTATATCCCTTTAAAGCGCCATCTATTGTGTAAAAGCTTTAACATGCTAAATAAAAGCAATGATGTCTGTAACGCCATCTTGTGCTCAGTGGCGGGTACTAACAACAACGCTATCATTACGCATAATTTACTTGTGCGAGTTGGGTGTACGCAGGTTTTCATAGGAGATGCCGTGTCATGCGACTTCTACTCTTTTTTTCTGTTCTGTGTGTGAGACAGCTTAGTTTGTTTGAAACGTTCTAACTTTTCAATAGAAACCACAAACAAAATGTTCGACATACGAATTACCACACTGAAAAAGTTCGAATGCCTGAGAATCGGGCCCCTGTCAACAGAACGGCTCTACAGGACAAGTGGGAATAAAATTTATAATTATTTATAATGTCATTTAATGACATTGTCATTTTCCTTGATATTGATTCTTTGTGGATTTTGTTTAAGTGTGCATGGTACGTACATACACGGAAGGCTTTTTTAATCGCTAAACCAACAGTTATGTTTTGATTAAACTGTATCTGTTGTTATCTATGTATTTGGTCAGTTAATCTGTTTGGTTTGCTATTTTACTATCATAGTTTACAAAGCTAAATATTGATCTTACAGCAGTTTAACTTTTAATAGTTAGTTTATAGTTTTGTTATTATACTAATGTTATGCATTCACAATGCAATTGGGTATTTGACAGATTTTTTTTTATTGACTTAACATGTTTATTGAATTAGTAGCAACACAACACAGGTATTTATTTTCAAATATCTTGCATATTTTCAGCGATATAGAGCATCAAACTTTCTAATAAGACAAGGAGAGCGCTATAGAAATTTGACGTCATATTTCTATAACGCCATACTCTCGCCATAGAAAATTTCGTTTAAGAAAGAGATAGCTAAAGTCACAATTAAGTAGCTCATAATTCGCTTGTTATAATACAGATTGAATTTCTTTTTTCACATTTGTTCATAAGTTCATAAGTTCATAAGTTCTTTATTCCATAAAACAATATTACATTGTATTGGAAATTTTAAATAAATTAAAAAATTAAAAAATGTGAAATAATAATTAGAACAATGCATAAAAAATTAATAAATAATAAAAATTAATAACACACAATAATTGAAAGAAATTGTCAATAAGAATTAATAACATACAGTAATTGAAAATAAATTGTGATTAATATTTCACTCATTCAATTAAAATTAAATTAAATACTATTGTTATAGGACAGGACATATTGTATAAAAAATCAATAACCAGAATTAACATAATCTTCTACACTATAAAAATTTTTCTCCAGTAGATAAGTCCTCAGTCTAGCTTTAAAAACATTAAAATTTGATATATTTTTTAAATTTGTCGGCAATTTATTAAAAAGTCTTACTGATTGATATCTTACACAATGTTTGGCAATCTGTAATTTTGGTTGTATTGTATAGACTAAATCTTTTCGCCGCGTGTCATGACGTATTATTCTTTCCTTTGTGGTTTCGTATCTATTGAGATGTTTGACAAGGTCTGTGAGGAGAATAAAAATATACAAGCATGGTGCCGTCAGAATTTTGAGATTTTTAAAGTGTTCTCTACACGACTGTCTTTGGCTTATGCGCAACATAGTTCTTATTGCCCGTTTTTGAAGAATAAACGCTTTCCTAAGATTATAGTCATAACTGTTACCCCAAAATTTTATGCTATATCTTAAACGAGATTCTACAAGGGCGTAGTATACCATTTTTAATTGTTTCATTGTCAATTCCTCTCTTAGGCTTTTCAAGGCATAGCATGAAGAGGAGATTTTGTTTTCAATGTAGTTAACTTCTTCCTTCCAGTTTAATAAAGAATCTACATGTATGCCCAAAAACTTGACCGAGTCCACTAGTGAAACACAGCCTTTGTTTAGTTTTACGTCTATTGTTTCATTTATTTTTGAGGTACACTTAAAAAGCACAGCTTTTGTCTTTTCTACGTTTAGAATAAGGTTATTTGCTGAGAACCACTGTGAAAATGCCGCCAGTGCTCTATTTAGTCTACTACTGAGATCGTTTATGTTATGTGCATTTATCACCGCATTAGTGTCATCAGCAAAAACTACTAGTTCAATTTCTGGTATTGATTTGTACATGAAAGGGATCAAGTCATTGGTAAATAATATAAAGAAAATGGGACCCAAGATAGAGCCTTGTGGGACACCTCTCTGAATTTTCTTAAGTTTAGATTTAAATGTTTTCTCCGACTTTTGATCGGTGCGCTTCATTTCAACATATTGATATCTGTTATTTAAGTACGATTCAAAAAGTCGGAGAACATTACCTTCTATTCCGTAAAATTGCAGTTTTTTTATTAAAATTTGGTGATCAACCATATCGAATGCGGAACTTAGATCTAGAAATAGACCCGCTACTTTCATCTTTTTATTTAATTTCGTGACAACATCATCAATTATAGCATCAATTGCGTCATTGGTCCCTATATTTGTCTGGTATCCAAACTGTCTTTTATTTAGTATATTATTTTCAGCAAGATGCTTTAATAATCGCAACTTTATAATTTTTTCAAAAATTTTAGATAATATTGGCAGTAAAGAGATGGGCCTATAATTTTTTGAGTCTGATCTTGAACCTTTTTTAAATACTGGCAAAACTTTTGATATCTTGAATTGGTCTGGGAAAATTCCTTGTGTACAACATTTATTATAAAAATTTGCTAACGGGTTCGCCCACAAGTCTATATTCTTTTTAAATATTGAGATTGGCATCTCATCCCATCCACACGATTTTTTATCTTCCATTTTGCTCACTATTTTGATTACTTCTGCGGGTGTGATATGATCCCAAACCATTTTCCTAAAACATTTATCATTATGTTTTTCTAGTAATTTCACTGATAAATCTGAAGAACCCGTTGAAGGAGTTTTGCTATAATCAAATTTTTCTGCAAAAATGTCCACTATTAATTGGGGGTTGTCAATATATTTATTGTTTTCCTTCAAAGTAATTTTTTCCTTCCCCTTACAACATACCTTCTTCTGTCTATGCTTATTAACTACACCCCATATAGCTTTGGACGAAAACTTTGATTGTTCAATTGAAGACTGAACCGCAAGTCTCTTGGCAGCACGTATTACCTTTCTGTACTTACTTATGTACTTGTTTTTATAGTTAACCAAGGATTTATCTGTAACAGAACTATGTGCCATAATTAGAATACGTTTCATCTTGCTAGATGTCCTTATTCCGTTAGTAACCCACCTTAGAGTTTGTCTACCTCTTGCAATTATTTTCTTAGTTTCTTTTCTGAAGCTACTTTTAAAAATTTTGTTGAGATGATTTAAGAAACTGTTTATTCCGTCTTCTTTCCAGTCATGTTGAAGGACGTGTTCTCTTAATTTGTTATTATTCCTCTCACTGAACACTCTTTGTTGTTTTATTATAACTTGGCGAGAATTTTGTTGATAACCTTGTGATGGAAGGAAAAGTCTGCAAGTAAGTGCCGCATGGCCATCTGATAAACCATTGTGATCGACTTTAGTGTTATTTATGCAGTCATCGTGAAGATTTGTTATAAAGTTGTCCAAACAAGATTGTGAATTTCCCCTGATGTAGGTTGCTGATGATATTAGTGGTCTGAAATTATAGCACTTAAGCAAGTTTAAGAACTCTTGCCGCTGTTTTGTGTCATTGAGTAAATTAATATTAAAATCACCAACAATTATGCATTTCTTATCAAAATAATGCTCCAATAACTTCTCCAGCCGTTCCATGAAAGCATAGAAAGTTTTATCTACTGGATTTCTATAAATACATATTACATTAAGATTAGTGTCTTCATCTTTAATACCACAAACTTCAAAATAATCAGATTTATACAATGTCTTACAAAACAAAGATTCTACGGTGGTGTATTTCCTAAGACCTAATATAAGACTACCTCCTCTAATTTTATTCGACCTCGTATTATAAGATACAACTTCATACTCATCTAAGTTAAACAGTTCAACATTCTTACTATTTAAAAAATGCTCAGTAATACATACATATTTCGGTTTTACATCATATTGAGATTCCAGATACAAGTCTAATTCATCTTTCTTTGTCATTAAGCCACACACATTTTGATGGTATATACAGATTTCTTGTAACTTATCAAGCTTGCCCACACGCACTAGCTTACATTCAGTATTTATTTCAGCTAAAGACTGATTATCTGTTAGCACAGTTTTATACTTTGTCCATAGAGTTCTACCTGTGCTATGTTGAGTAACGAAAAAACATTCTATATAAATTTTCAAAAATATTTATTATTCCCCTGTTATTTAATTTCCCTGTTCTATACGAAAACATATCAAAAGACAGGTCAGAATTGGAATCAAAACACTGTACATTTTTATGAGACTTTATGCGTTGACTTAGACCACTGTTAAAAATTTCGACTTTAAAATTATACACAGGTGCCCCACACACGTAAGTAGGTACAGCCAGAATGATGTTAGTATGAGTTATTGCATTAAGTCTACCTACAATATTGTTAATGAGTTCAGCTTGATTTACATGGCTCTTAAAATCTTCTTCTCCGATCATAATTACGACATAGTCGCTTTTTGTGAAATTACGAATTTTATCATCTATGCCATCTAATAATTCATTTACTCGTGCATGTGGTTTTACAAAATGACAATAATCGAACTTATTAGTATCAGTGTTCAGTCTTTCTATAGCCTGTATTACATTATTTCTATTATTACTACTTATTACGCACAAATTTATTTTCTTCATAATACACGAATTATTCTTTTCAGATCTGGCATTTTCTGATGTAGATGTTTCTCTATTCTTTTGTCTATTCTGTTTACTGATTTCATCATTTTCTTTTCTTTGAACAGTAGATTCAATGTGTGTTCTATTGGTATTTCTATTACTCGTTTTTATGTTACTAACACTATCTTTCTCACCTTTTGATTTATCTGATCTCGGAGTTCAATAATGTAATATTTCTGAATGTTATAATTAAATATCTACATTTCAACAACAGTCAAATACCCAATTCTGTAAGTAGGTAAGTATAGGATAATCGGTGTACATACATATAAAAAAAAATATACGCGACGAATAGATAACCTCCTCCTTTTGAAGTCGGTTAAAAAAGGGAACAGGCTGGTGCCCTGCATAGGCGCGGCGGACCCAGGATTTGATTGAGGCGGGGGTAAATTTGGTTTGGGGGGAAATCTTAGCTTATTTCACATGGTAAAATGATGATGAACATTTTGTAGGTAAAGTTGTGTGCCAGGGGGGGCTATCGCCCCCATTTCCCCACCCCCTTGTACCCTGCAACTCGTCAAGTAGATTTTCGGATGGGACTTTAAAATAGTGACTGTTTCCTACGATTATACCAGGGGGCCAATTCTGCTAACGTTAAGTCATAATCGTGTCTCAATCGTGTTTCAATTGTAGTTCAATTGTAGTGCTTTTTACAAGAAATGTGTACTTTTTTCACCATACTACTGATGGTCACACCACACACTACATTTACATCACACACATCATATTGTCATAATTCTACTTATATGTTATGGGGCTCGTGGTTTTTTACTATCACATTTTTCCTATACTTACAAAATTGCATTGTGAATGCATAAAAATAATATAAAATCTCTACTTATTGTTTGTTCTATTTGGGGTCATAGTCTATCTGTATGCCAAATTCAATCTTACTCTGTTCAGCGGTGTAAGCATGATTGAGTATCAAACTTAGGTACTTAATGCTTCTTACAGAAAAAAAAAAGTTTTTTTTTCTGCGCTAAAACTACAAATTATCTTAACTATTTTTCTATAAGTAAGTAATAATGTTATATTACTTAAGTATGTACGAAATATCAGACAACTAAATTAAGTATTAATCCGTTCACTAAATAGTTTTGCGTCAAAGGACAGGAACAGACATTCATCCCTGAATAAATAACGTCTGTTACTTCAACTAAATAGATAATACCTAGGAATTCTGCTAATCTTTGCTCACGTTTGGTATGTAGGTACCTAATAATTACATTGGTGGCATTCAGAATGCATGGATGCAATTGAATGCAGTTCAATAATAAATGTTTTTTTACTTATTTTGATTGTATATATAATTATAATTGTACTTAATGACGATAATAATATATACTTAGATATTGTAAATAAATATCGTCATTCTTCTTTTGATAAAGCTGACGAGTTTCTTGCGTCCGTTCTTAACGTCCTCGTCAGTTAAAGAATGGGTGGTAGGGCAAAACTACATACATTCATATGTATGTATGTATATACATATACCTACTCACGCCTATTTCGGGGTGAGTAGGTATATGTATATACATACATACATATGATGATGCATACATTCGGGGGTAGGCAAAGACCAGAGACTATGGATCGCCACCTGCTACGATCCTTGATCACTTCTTTTGCTTCATTCTCATCCATCAATCTTTTCATAAGTACATGCCCGGCGATTTTTGTCACTGCGAACGTATGTTAGGTACAACAGTATTAGGGTTCCGAACCAAAATGGCAAAAAGGAACCCTTATGGTGTGACAGTCTGTCTGTCTGTCACAGCTGGATATCTCTAGAACTACTAATGCTATCAACAGATCAACTTGAAATTTGGAATAGTTGTAGATGACGTTTGCCCAAGTATTTTGCAAATAAGAGAGAAATAAAAATATATATGTCGCAGGACTCGGGATATGAGGAAATCAGGGATTTCACGAAATCACGGAAGATGTGGAATAGACTTATTTACGTAGACTTATAGACTTATTTATCTTCTTCCTAAACAAGTTCAGTGATATGTCATTTCACTAGACTAAATCTAGTGAAATGTCAGAAAAGTGGATCAGAGGTGAGAGTTTGCCTCGGAAGTCCTGTAGAGCACGTGATAGGTTAGAAATTTAAATTTCGTGGTTATTTTTTTTTTGTGATTCAATTTATAGATTGTTTGCACAAAAAAGAAATAACCACGAAATTTAAGGCGATCGCTTCGCTGCGCTTCGCGATCGCCTTAAATTTCTAACCTATCACGTGTTCTACAGGACTTCCGATACAAACTCGCTCATACCTGTCACCTGCAGCCGTGAGCTTACTGTTATTACTTCAGTCATTCTTCATTTCACTAGATTTAGTTTAGTGAAATGACATATCACTGAACTTGTTTAGGAAGAAGACGTCGTAAATAAGTCTATTCCACATCTTCCGTGATTTCGTGATATCCCTAGGGATTTCGTGAAATCCCTGATTTCCTCATATCCCTGCGACATATACTTATTTCTTTTTTGCAACCGGGACTGAAAGGGTGTCTGTGATAGAAGTTTTTGTAAAGACTAGCGGATCCTCGCGGTTTCACCCGCGTGGTACCCGTTCCCGTGGAAATATCGGGATAAAATATAGTCTATGTCACTCGGGAAGAATGTAGCTTTCTAATGGTGAAAGAATTTTCTAAATCGGTCCAGTAGTTTCGGAGCCTATTCGATGCAAACAAACAAACAATCAAACAATCAAATCTTTCCTCTTTATAATATTAGTATAGATTACAGGAAAAATAAAACGGTGTCTCCAAATAGTAAACTTTTTCAGAAATCATCAACAAAAATTACATTAGTTCCACTATCGGTCAAGAGATGGCGCTGACCTAAAATTGCAATATTCTACATCGCAAATTCTCTGACGAATATAGCCTCGCAGATGAAATCATTTTCACGTTTTATTTATTTCTGTTAATCCGACCAACTAAACGGATTTTCACGTTTTATTTATTTCTGTTAATCCGACCAACTAAACGGATCAACTAGTTGTTCCTATTATGATGGTACGGAACCCTCGGTGCGCGAGTGCGACTGGCTCTTGACCGGTTTTTTTTATTTATTATTAAACCTCCTACCTGCCGGCCTAGCATGAGTGGCGTGGCTTCTAACGCGCGATATGATATGGTACGGCAAGTTGTCTTGCTTACCCCACTAAGGTGTAAGCAAGACAACTTGCCGTCTCATATCATATCGCGCGATAAAAGCCGCTCATGCTAGGCCGGTTGGCCCGTGTAAGTTTTTCTGGGACGCCCTTGTGCAATCGGTCCTTCCATATTCGCACAATATATATCTCTTTCGTGATTCGCCTTTCATTAATCCTCTCTAAGTAACCAAACCACCGGAGCATTCCTTTCTCAATTCTTGTCAATATAATTATCATCTTTCAGCCCACACCTTTCACGAATCACATCATTGCTCGCTCACTCTATCACTCAATAACTCAGGGCAAAACTGAAAAATCTCAAATGTTAATTTGAATAGAGAATATTTCTATTTCTGGTGCCAAAACTATATTACGTACAGTCAGTTGACGACACTTCAAGGTCAAATAGGGTATTTTACTGTTGTTGAAATGTAGATATTTAATGATGACGTTAAAAAATATTGCAATTAAGAATACCAAATGTGAAAAAATAATTTGAATCTGTTTTATAATAAAAGAATTATAGTCTGTTTGATTTTGACTATAGCTGTCTCTTTCTAAAACGAAATCTTCTATGGCGTGACTATGACGCTGCTAACCCACTGACGTCACTAAGATAGCGTCCTGTCCTTGTCTAATTATAAAGTTTGAAGTCCTATATCTTTGAAAATATTCAAGATAATTCAAAATGAAAACTTGTTATGTGTAGCTAATATTTCGAAAAACATTTTAAAGAAATAAAAAAAAATCAGTAAAATACCGTATTGCGCCGCTGTCTCTTTTCTTCCATAGTGTCGAAAGACACTATACCGTAAAAAAGAAATCTAAGTTTGGCGTGATTAGGCTTACAATGTTTCGAAATTACCTCGCATACTACTGCTTTACGTACCTATTAAATTTCTATTTCGGCTAAAATGTTTGTTTTTGTTTATGTAAACAACCTTGTTTGTATGTTTTAGTCGAATAAATTATATTTCTTTCTTTCTTTCTTTCTAAATTACACACAAAATTAAATAAGAGCTTCGCTATTTTGACAAACTGCGATTTTGACTAGCTGTGATTTTTATGAATTTGACCGATTGCTAATTTGACCATACGCGACGGAACGAACTTCGGTCACGTATTTTCGGCATAGTGTGTTCGGCATGACACATGGGGTCACCAGACTCAAGGAGCCCACAGACGATCAGTCGGCCTGTCGGCAACGGCCTGTCAGTACCCCTAGTACGAGTTCTACTATCCTATCCTATCCTTCTATATAATATTATAAATGTAAAAGTTTAGATGTTTGGATGTTTGTATGTTTGTTACTCAATCACGCCAAAACGGCTGAACGGATTTGACTGAAATTTGAGATTCATAAGAGCAGTCTCATCCTAATACAGGGTTCTTTTAACTTAAAAGGATGAGATTCACACATCCACATTGAAATTGACTTGTGACATAAATAAACGTTTTTTTATTATTATTATTTATTTATAGCCTGGAGAGTAACATAGGCTACTTTTTATCCCGGAAAAGTATCACATTCCCGCGGTATAACGTCGTATAGTCCACGCGGGCGAAGCCGCGGGCGAAAAGCTGTTATTTAATATACATAGAAAACACCCAGACCAAGACAAACAGACATGTTCATGCACACAATTATTTGTCTTCTTCGAGAATCGAACCCGAGACCTCAGGCGCAGAAGGCAGGTAGTTTACCCCTGCGCCAAATCGGACGTCAAATATGATATGTTATTATATACTTAGGTCCGGTTGCTCGAAACTTGGTTACGTTAACTTAAGGGTTAAATTATGGTTAAAGTAAAATTAACCGGCGGTCAAATTTAAAAAGCGTTGTTGAAGAAGCGGTTACTTTAACGAGCAGTCAAATTTCACACTTAACGGCGGTCAAAATAACCGACAGGGTGGGGGTGGTTTAAATTTTGACATTAGTAGTTAAGGGAAGGTTAATGAAATAGTATAGACAACACTTTTAACCCAACATATTTTTCTTTGACCGAGGTCAAAATTGACAACAGTTAAATTTTAACTTTTACTGTAATGTACGAGCAACCGGATCTTAGATGTAAGTTTTCCAATCAGTTAAATGTAAATCGTCCAATTTTTTATTTTTTTTATTTTATTGGAACTTGGTGTGATGTGGAGTGTACACTTTCTTTTCGGGAGATAAAGCGCGCCAAGCGTCAGGTTGGCAGTTGGCAGGCCCCCAGAAGTGTCGAGGTCGCAGCGAACTTGGCATTGAGGGTGCGGCCCGAGACAGGAGAAGAAGCGGTATATCGATAGAAAAAAATATGTAATAAATAAATAAATAACTTCTTACATTCACACCAATTATCTAAGCCCATTTTAATTTCATTAAGAAATTGTATCATGGAAAACTTGATAACGGATAAATATATACTTAAATACTTTTTGTTTTGTAAATACATACTTAATATACATAGTAAACACCCAGACCAAGACAAATAGACATGTTCATGCACACAAATATTTGTCTTGTTCGGGAATCGAACCCGAGACCACTGGCGCTGAAGGTGGGTAGCCTACCCCTGCGCCAAATCGGTCGTCAATATATGTGTAAACTTGCTTTCCGCCCGTGGCTTCGCCCGCGTGCACTACACGACGTTATCCCGCGGGAATGAGATATTTTTCCGGGATACAAAGTAGCCTATTGAGGAAATATTGAAAAGTTCGATTTCAACATTTACCCGACCGGGGATCGAACCTCTAAAGATAGCGACACCTTCGAAACCGATGCGTATACAACTTGGCCACTGAAGTCGTCATATTCTAGAGAAATTTTAGAATATTCGTTCTTCTTTTTACAAGCATTTTATTAACTTGCCATGTTAGTTAGTTTGTTAGTTAGTGGGGGACAAATCTTGCAAGCTTAATTTGACCCACTTCCCAGTGTCCGATGGAGCTGAAATTTTGTATACAGGTTTGCTTTAGATGACAATACAATATTAAAGTACAGTCAGCAAAAAAGGTTGTCATGAAAATGTTTTTTTTACAAAAAAAAACTTGTTCTTCCGTGTCGATGATAGGTTAAATTGTAATTGTAATCTAATAATCTCTACTTTTAAAATGTAATTTTTAAAAAACCACGTTTTTAAAATACACTAGAAATATTTTCCAATAGAGTAAGTACTCGTCAAGACGATTTAAACAAACCCAAATTCGATGGAGTTGCATGGTTTCAATATTGAGTTCCTATGGCATGGCCTTCCGGCTTCATCATCAAATCCTGAACCTCGTCTCCCGTCAGAGTACGTGTCAAGACAATTCTACCCAGCCCAAACACGATGGGGTAGCACGGTTTCATCATGGAGTTCCTGTGGCGTTCTTCCGGCTCCATCATGAGATCAGCTCAATGACACCGTAATATTGCATTGTCCTCTAGTACTGACCTATGTTCAAAGTTTCAAGTCTCTAGCTCATCGGAAAGCTAGTATAAAATCACATTGATGAAGCAACGCTGGCCTACAGCGTAACAAGTGATAGCAAAATTCGACGAGTCGTGTAAGCCTTTCGGTAGCTTTGTTGGTCAGAGCATCGGGCCGGATTCCCGGAGGCGCGGGTTCGAATCCCGCCTGAAAGCTACTTATAGGGCTCGTGGTTTTTTACTATCACATTTTTCCTATAGTATAAAATCGTTTGCAAAATTTGCGTACAAATAAAGCAACCTAATAAAAATTATTATAAAAATAAAAACGTTTATAATAATTTTATTATTATTATAAACGCCACAAGGTCCCTTTTGATTTGGACGACCACATATTTAAAATCTCAATACCACGATCTTATCAAATTCTGACGTCATAACAACGATGTTTTCAGCATTTTGAGTTCCGGTTGTGTTCAGGTTAGAGATAAGATAGCCAGTTCCTCAGATTCCGGGAGTAGTGCGCTTCCATCTTCAGCCTTATCTAAACAGCCTTATTTAACCGTCTCTGTGGTCTAGTGGTTCACACCACCGGTTTCAGACCAAGAGGTCCCGGGTTCGATTCCCAGTGGGGGTACATATTGTATTCGGTTTGGTTGATGGTAGGACTTGTTCTTAGTCCGCCTGGCTAGCTACCACCATCTTATCTAAGTCTGACGCCATAACAATGATGTTTCCAGCATTATTGTGTTCCGGCAGTTAGAGATAAGATAGCCAGTTCCTCAGTGATTGAGGATTCCGGGAGTAGTGCGCTTCCACCTTCAGCCTTATCACCGCTTAACATCAGGTGTGATGAAGGCTAAGTGCTACCGCGTTTTTTATATCAACCTTTTTTGCTGACTGTACTTTAATATTGTATTGTCATCTGTACCAAACCTGTATACAAAATTTCAGCTCCATCGGACACTGGGAAGTGAGTCTAATTAAGCTTGCAAGGTTTGTCCCCCACTAACTAACATACTAACTAACTAACTAACATGGCAAGTTAATAAAAAGCTTGTAAAAAAAGTCTAAAGACGAAAGTTTTTCCATCAGATAATGTGCCCGACTGAAATCGCTAGAATCTTATAAATCGCTCCGTCCCAATCCGTGTTGCGCGCTCGCTGGCTCGTGTGTCGCCAGAGTAACCGCTTTAAAGATTTAATACCTACAATTAAATTTTTGGCAGCTTTTACGTAACCTTCCTTTGAGGTGAAAATTGTTACATTGTTTGATTGAGCCATATCTTTTGAAGTAAGTAGACTTTTGGTAGATAGATATTGTAGTCTGGGCACAGAATAGATAAGTAAGAAGAAAGAAAGAAATAAAGAAAAACATTTTATTGACGACACATTCTAAAACGGTAATATGTACAAAAAAAATGAAAAGAAAAAACAGCATGTCGCCAACTAGGCCCCATCCTCAGCATAATGTTGTAAATTTTTTTAAAAGTTAGATGTTGAAAACCTAGCTCAAACATCCGCTCCGCTTGCAGCCTTCAGATTTTCGAGCAAGTCTACTGCGCTGGCCGGCAGCTTGAGGCCATAGCATTTTGAGTCATCGGTCTTTCTGTCAGGTGTCTCAGGTGCCTTTATTCCAAACAGTTCGACTAGTAGTTCGATCGTCGAACTGTTTGGACATTTTTTTTCCAAATAGACTGGCGAAGATAGGACGGAACTGTTAGGATTTTTTTCAAACAGTTAGACCGACGGACAAAGGCGAATAAAGGCTCAGAAGCCCTACTGTAATTCAACGAAAAACGAAACGTCGCGTCGTTAGCCCCGCCGCTTTCACTCGATTCTGTCATGCCCAGAGGGTGAGGAGGACGGGTATAACGAAGTTTCGTTTTTCGACAAATTAGAGTAGGCCTGCACGTGTTCAAGCACGCTTAGATATCTACTCTCGATTTTGTTATGCCTGCGCTGGCACAAGCTGCCTTGAGTCATGTAAATCTGACAATACTTTAAAGTAAGACTTTCTTTCAGGTGTTGGAGCACGTCTACTGAGCTGGCCGGCAGCTCGAGGCCATAGCTTTTAAGTCATCGGTCTTTCTGTCAGGTGATGAGGTGACTCAGGTGTTCGAGCACGCTTCGATACTCACGGTTTCACGGTTCATGGTAAATCTGCCAATACTTTAAAGTAAGTCTTTCTTTCAGGTGTTCGAGCACGCGTACTCCGCGGGTTTGAACCCTGACGACATACTGTCGTGCATAGCGTCGATGCCGCCGACGCCTGACAACTTCCTGGCTTCCATCGAGCCTCTGTAGGAACAAATCTCCTAGCTGTCAATGTTTTTAAATGAATACTTCCTTATTCCAGGTTTTTGAACACGCGTACTCCGCCGGCTTACACCCTGACGACTTACTGTCGTGCATAGCGTCGATGCCGCCGACGCCGGGCATGCCGCGCCTGCTGGCCGAGCTGGGGGCCGCTGGCTGGGATGTGCTGCTGCTCACTGACTTAGTTCTTTATGTCGATGGCTTCCTAGTGCCAGATGGTTTGAGCAACAACTATTGGTAACGATTTAGGAGTCTCTTACCTCTGTAGATTGTCTGGTAAAGCTCCAAGGTGTACGAAACGAATTGGTAGGACTTTAAACATTGTAGTTACTTCCTCTCTTTTTGAACCGTCATTCTTGTAATCTTGATGAGGACTTGGGAGACTTGGGAGGGGGGCGAATGCTGGCTGCGTTCTGTTGTGCCAAGCCAGCGCTGGCGCAAGCCCTGGCATGGAGTAAAAAAGGCTGTCAAATTACTGGCGCCAGCTACCTAAATTGATGTAAATCTGCCATTAAAAGTAAGTCTTTCTTTCAGGTGTTCGAACACGCGTACTCCGCCGGCTTACACCCTGACGACATACTGTCGTGCATAGCGTCGATGCCGCCGACGCCGGGCATGCCGCGCCTGCTAGCCGAGCTGGGGGCCGCTGGCTGGGATGTGCTGCTCCTCACCGACGCCAACTCGGTGTTCGTGGAGCACTGGCTCAAGGCGAACGGGTATCAGGTAAGGATACCATCACTTTTTTTTTTATCTACTACGGGGTAGCACTAAAGGTCATAGCCCACTTATACCGCACCGCTCCAACACCGCTCCAACCCGACACCGTTCTAAACGAAGGCGACAGCTAGCAGGCACCCAGCAGTCCACGCGGCGACAGCTAGCTGACTCCCAGCTGTCCACGCGTCGACTGCTATTCCCTCTAGGTGCATGGCGGCGACCGCTAGCAGTCAGCGCGCGGACCGCGCGGCGTCAGCGAGGCGTCAACTACCGAGCAGTCTGACGGCGGTAAGCTCGCGGACCGGACCGCGCGCTGTCCGCTATTTTATATTGTTACTGTAAAATGCATCTACAGTGAACGACATTAAGTCCATATTTGGCTGTTCATACTTTGGAGCGGTGCGGTCTAAGTAGGCTATGACCTTTAGCCTTTATCACACCTGATGTTAAGTGGTGATAAGGCTGAAGGTGGAAGCGCACTACTCCCGGAATCCTCAATCACTGAGGAACTGGCTATCTTATCTCTAACTGCCGGAACACAATAATGCTGATAACATCATTGTTATGGCGTCAGACTTAGATAAGATGGTGGTAGCTAGCCAGGCGGACTAAGAACAAGTCCTACCACCAACCAAACCGAATACAATATGTAACACCACTGGGAATCGAACCAGGGATCTCTTGATCTGAAATCGGTGATGTGATCCACTAGACCACAGATACTGTTGAAATATTAAATATATAGAATTTAGTCTTAAAGGTTTTTTTTTATCCAGAACGGGCCAGTGCGCCTTCAGTAGAGATCACTAAGTCAAAGGAATCTATGGCCAGGGGGGTATCACTCCGCGCTAAAACTCTCATATTAGCCTACGACCTTTCACTTTAATCGCAGCCAACTCTATGTTCTGACAGGAAAAAGAATGCCAACTCTACGTTAGTATGTTCTATGGGATTCATACCATCGATTGGTATAAACCAATAACTCATAAGAGTTAAGCTAGAAACACATTTCTCTGGCGCAGTGCAGCGCAGCGCAGCGCAGTGCGATCGGTTTCATACATTTAGTATGGTTAGAAACACATTTATGCAGTGTGGTGTGGCGCAGAGCGATCTGGTGCGACGTCGATCGCTCGGCTCCGATTGCGCCAGACCCCCCACCACTTTCTAGCATTGTATCGTCAGATGGCTCGGTAGCGAACTGCGCAGCGGAGTGCTGCTTTTGCTTTTTACTACTTATGTTCTCCGATTTCTCCGTCAATAATGGGCAAATTTAAAAAATATTTTTTTGTTTAAAAGAGTCACCAATTCATTATCATGTAGGGTTGTTAATTATACTGTTAAAACAGTATTAAAGTGTTTTTAGTACACTATACTTAATTTTATAACAAAAATAATGTATAATTCTGATTTGAAAATAAATTACACTAAATAGGTACTTATTTCGAAAATCGGTTCAGTATTTTTTTAATTTATCTATTACAAACAAACAAAGTGTATTTATAGTATTAGTATAGATATAAATTGCATTTCGTATTCATTCATCATCATCTTATCATCGTAATCATCAACATTTTTTTTTTTTTTATTTAATATGGCGTCGGTTGACGCTGCGCTGCGCTGCTGCGCTGCACTGCGCCAGAGAAATGTGTTTCTAGCTTTATTCATTAAACAGATGGCGGAATTTTCATAAAAAAAATACGTTTTGAATCGAAAACATAGCCTTGACAGGATAATTTCAGCCAACCCCCTGGCAACATATTATTTAGCCTACTAAATTTGATGCATAATATCGTTTCTTACCCGTGGCACAACTGGTTGTGCCTTGGGGAACTGCGATGCCCTTCAGCACAACCAGTTGTGCCATGGGGATATTTACATTCGATCCATTGAACAGATGAGCGCAGATCGATCCCTATTCGTATCTCAACGCACTCGAGGACAAATCTTTTCCAGTTGCTCAAATAGGATAGGCATGAAATGAGCAGTTTTCAAGCTATATTTAGCTAACTGTCAAGAGATGGCGTTAGCGAAATTTGAAAAATAGCTATATAAAAAAGTGATATAGCTGAAAAAATAAATAATTATGTAAAGAGTAGAATAAAAAATAAACATTAAACATTTTTATTATTTTATTCAAATACTAGCGGCCGCCCGCGGTTTCACCCGCGTGGTTCCTGTTCCCGTGGGAATATCGGGATAAAAAGTACATATAAACCTTCCTCTTGAATCACTCTATCTATTAAAAAAAAACGCATCAAAATCCGTTGCGTAGTTTCAAAGATTTAAGCATACAAAGGGACATAGGGACAGAGAAAGCGACTTTGTTTTATACTATGTAGTGACTAGTTAACATTACTGTTTGTAAAAAGTCTATGATGGACCGAGCGAGTCCTAAAGTATACAAACAAAAGTCTTTGTTAATTTCTATTTGAATTTAAATTATTCATCATTTACGTCAGAGTTTGTGGTCGTGTCGTGATGGCGCGTCCCTTTTATAATGCTATTCCCTAATGGCCGTAGAACAATCATGACATGAACAACGGCAATACCCTAGAGAAGACCGTGCGTGCGTTAAACGTAGTTTTGCAATGACGATGTTAAATTTTTAGTTTTCGTTGTTACCGACAGGCATGTTAAAAAAATTTAGTACGAGATCCGGTATAGGTAAATATCTACCCTTACTTCATTAGAATTAAATAACAGATGAGGGTAGAAACTCTTTCTAGTATCTGTAGATCAATCAATACCTAATCAAAAACGATATTAAGATTTTAAATTGTTTTTGTGCATTCACAAATTCACAATGCCATTCTGTACTTAAAACAAGCTTTTTTGCTGACTGTACTTTAATACTGTATTGTCATCTAAACCAAACCTTTATACAAAATTTCAGCTCCATCGGACACTGGAAAGTGGGTCAAATTAAGCTTGCAAGATTTGTCCCCCACTAACTAACTAACATGGCAAGTTAATAAAAAGCTTGTAAAAACCACCTGGCGAGATTCGAACCCGTGCCCCTGGGAATCCGGCCCAATGCTCTGATCTGACAACTAAGCTACCGAAAGGCTTACAGTTACAAGACTCCTCGAATATTTCTATTAAGGCGCTACTCGGAAAAAGTATGGACTCTTTGATATAAAACTATAGGACGGTTAGAGTTGTTATAAATCTGGTAATAAGATATATATTTCTTCATACCTTTATCTAAAATCGTATAGTTTCAGAAACACGATTTTATGATTTTGGCTCGACACTTTTTATTTTCGAAAATACCTCTAAAAAATAAGAAATATCAAGATTATTCTTAAATGGGGATACATATACTATTGAAAATTGGTTTAATTAGTGGACACCAATAGTATTTAGGATCGTATAGAAGCATTTTTTTAAACTCGCTATAGTTTTTGAAAACGAAGTGATTTTGTGTTTTTTTTTGCGTAATCGGCAAAATCGGTCTCACTCCCGCGCGCGTCGTTTTCTCATTGCTATCTAGCACGATTTTTCCGAGTATCGCCTTAACTTGCCATGTTAGTTAGTTAGTGGGGAACAAATCTTGCAAACTAATTTGACCCACTTCCCAGTGTCCGATGGAGCTGAAATTTTGTATAAGCACAGCTTTGGTTCAGATGACAATACAATATTAAAGTACAGTCACCAAAAATTTTGTCATAAATATGAAATTTTTACTAAAAACTTATTTAACTTGCCATGTGAGTTAGTTTGTTAGTTAGTGGGGGACAAATCTTGCAAGCTAAATTTGACCCACTTCCAAGTGTCCGATTGAGCTGCAACTTTGCATACAGGTTTAGTTCGGATGACAATACAATATTAAAGTACAGTCAGCAAAAAAGCTTGTCATAAAAATGAAACTTTTACTAAATACTTATTTAACTTGCCATGTTAGTTAGTTTGTTAGTTAGTGGGGGACAAATCTTGCAAACTTAATTTGACCCACTTACAAGTGTCCGATTGAGCTGAAACTTTGCATACAGGTTTAGTTCGGATGACAATACAATATTAAAGTACTGTCAGCAAAAAAGCTTGTAATAAAAATGATTTTTTTCTTAAAAACTTATCTAATGACAGATTTTTGAGGGACAGAAAAATAAGAAAAAAAATTGGTTCTAAAAATGAAACGAGATGGCGCTGACAAATAGCGAAGTCGGTCTGACCAGAAATAAACTAAAATGACGAGTTGATAACATTTTGATTTGTTTTCAAATTCGTAGGTAGCAAGTAGGTAGCACTGTCTAATATTAAAACAGTAAAATAACAACGAAGTAACAAAAATATCAGTGAGAACGCAACGTAAATCTACTAGTTGAAGCATAAGCAAACAAAAAGTGTTACCCCAAGAGCTATCCGATATTTTTGTAAAAAATTCAATAACAGGCCAAATTTTTGTAAAAGGCCCTTAAATATAATTTTAAGAGACTATATTTTGGAATCCAACATAATATCGCATTGGAAGGTATAAAAAAAAAGTTATATCCCGAAAATGGTGCAATTCTTTCAGCAAATATGCTATCACCAATTTTATCGTTAACATGTGTTTATGTTCACCATATCTAAGCACCAAAGTCGAAATCCATAAAGATATAAAACGGGAAACTAATACTTTAGGAAGAAGTCGGTTGTTTCTGGTAGCATTTTTAACATAGGTGTAATGCCAATTTGAGTTTACGTAGAGAGTTTTTTTAAAAGTTTATTTGTTTTTCATTTACAAATATAGGGGGATTATATCATTTTACGAAAGATAATAATAAATGTATTCAAATGTAAAGTGAATAACACTTATACCATTTTTGCCTATTTTTTATAGATTTTTTAAAGCTTTGTATTTGTTTTTTTTTAATGTCGCTGTCATAAATATTGGTGGATTACTAATGAATTATTTATTAAACTAGATAATCTAATTTTCAATGTTAAGAAATTACTGATATAGAATTATTGTTGAGTCTCCATAGAGCGAATTAGTTTGGCTCTCGGGCTATGTGTAAAATCCCCGCGCTCGACTGACATGACATGACAAGCATAGCCTGGCAACGTGGTGCGTGCGTGTTTTTGACCTAACTTCTAGTCTTTTAGATTACTTTTGATCATTTCGTTATTTGCGAGCGCCATCTGTCGCCACTTTAAATCAACTTATTTTTTCTTTATAGCTGTCAGAAAAATCCCCCATTAACACTGTATGCCAGGGCTACATACTGCACTTCGAGGAAGTACAGTGAGGTCACAGAAACGGTGACGTAGCGTAGTATTGACTATTGATTAACACCCCGCGCGTGAACATCTCATTAGTTAGCCGCTCTTTGTTTTCGCGCTATTTTCACGTGATAAAGCGCGTGACGATTTCAATCTTCACTTTTAAAACAAAATTAAAGAGTTTGTGGATCGAAGTCTGGAATTAACTAAAGGGCCCCACAGACAGACTATCAGGGGGCCAAGCCTGCTAACGTGAAGTCGTAATTGTGTCTCAATCGTGTTTCAATTGTAGGTCAATTATCGAGCTTTTTTACACACTATAGTTACAAGAAATGTGTACTTTTTTCACAATACTTCTGATGTTCACACCACACACACTACATTCAGATCACATCATACTGTTATAAATCTTGTAACTAGTGTGTAAAAAGCACTGCCATTGAACTACAATTGAAACACGATTGAGACACGATTATGACTTAACGTTAGCAGACTTGGCCCCCAGACCGCTTGCAGTCCTGGGGGGCTACCGGCTACAAAACTGTTATTCTTGTCTTGTCTGTCTGTCTTCTTGTCTTCAACTGTCATTTGAATTCCACAATTTGATAGAGAAGAGTCTGGAGTGGAGACCGCGCTTAGGCAAGCGTAGCGTAGGGCGCCCTGGTGCCAGGTGGAGTGACGACCTGCGAAAGATGGCAAGTGAGGAGCTGAATACCGTGCTCAGTAGCGTGAACTAGGAGAGGCCTATGTCCAGCAGTGGACGGATACGGGCTGATGATGATGATGAATTTGATAGATTTTTTTGCTGCTTTTTTCTGTTGAACGTATTATGTGTGCTCTATGCTTGTTCAATTATTGTAATAAGTAACGATGTTTTTTTTTTAAATATCGTTATCTGAGAAACGCGCTGGCAAGTTTCTTGCGCCCATTCTTCTTGAATGGGTGGTAGGAAAATATTGGCGATTCATAAGTACATGCTTATTATGTCTATGTGAATAAATAAATATTTGATTAATTGATTGATTAACGTTGCTAGCTAGCTATCGTTATACCCGACGACACTAAAGAGGGAACTGATAGCGTCTATATACATATTTAAAAAAATAATACTTTTAGTTAAAAAACGTATGAAGTTCATATCCATAGTGTTTACGCGGTAGCCCCCCTGGTTCGAAACCTCCATCAGCCACACACTAGACCGATCATCTGTCACCACTTTGTCAGCCGTTATCTCCTCATTTAGGTACTCCTTTCTAGAGATTATGCACACAATCTATCCATCTTTTCAGCGGTTTTCCCACTGACCTCTATTTATTAAATAGAGGTCAGTGGGTTTTCCTCTGAAGAGCAAATTGACAAAATCTAAGTACTTATACCTAAGATTTTAAATAATTTTTAATGCATTCACAATGCAATTCTGTAAGTATAGGAAAAATGTGATAGTAAAAAACCACGAGCCCCATAAGTAGCTTCCCCGCCCGCCTGAAAGCTACTTATGGGACTCGTGGTTTTTTACTATCACATTTTTCTATACTTATACCTACTTAATACATGCCTCTCGCCCGCGGCTTCGCCACTACACGATGTTATATACTTATACCGCGGGAATGTGATATTTTCCGGGATAAAAAGTTAGATGTCACTTTCCAGCTCTCAAACTATCCCCACATACCTACTTACTTACCTACCAAAAATTACGTCGATCCGTTCGTTGCTCCGTTTTGACGTGATAGACGGACAAACAAACACCTTCACATTTATAATATTAGTATGGATTATAAAGAGTAAAGATTTGTTTTTTTTTGTTTGTATGTATGTTTGTTTGTAATGGATAAAATCAAAAACTACTGAACTGATTTAAAACATTCTTTCACTAATAGAAAGTTACCTAAGTCAAACCCTATTTAAACATAGGCTATAATTTATCCCGATGTTTTCACGCCGGGAACCACGCCGGCAAAACCGCGGGAATCAATTACTAACTAATAAAAACATCAATTTTCTTTCGCTTCAGGACATAGTAACAAAAGTGTTGACAAACCGCGCGTTCTGGGAACGCGGGCGGCTGTTCATCGAGCCGTGTATGGACCAGCAGGTGTGCAACCGGTGCCCTTCCAACCTGTGCAAGTCACTCGCGCTGGCACAGTTCTGTGCGAGTCGGCAGTACGATAGAATTGTGTATGCTGGCGACGGCAGGAATGATTACTGTCCTGCTACCAACCTACCCGCTAATGTAAGTATTATACATTGTGTCTCGTACCCAACCTGTGCAAGTCACTCCATCTAGCACAGTTCTGTGCGAGTCGACAATAAGAAAAGGGGTGTATGGTGGAGTTGGAAGGAATTATTACTGTCCAGCTACCAACCTACCTGCTAATGTAAGTAAAGGTTAAAATATAAGCTGTGTAAGTCACTCGCTTTAGCACAGTTAATCTGTGCAAGTCACTTACACTCTCAAAGTAGTGACAAACTGCGCGTTCTGGGAGCGCATCATAGAGCCTTGTATGATCGCGTGTAACCGGTGCCCATCCAATCTGTGCAATTCAATTGCGCTAGCACAGTTCTGTGCAAATCGGCAGTATGACAGGGTGTGTATGCGGGAGACGAAAGAAATGATTGAGTAACCAACATCCAAACATCTAAAATTTCACATTAAATATGGAAAAAAAATTAATTAAAATTAAGTATTAGTAATATGTATGTATGTATGTGGTAAGATATTAAATAATCTTTTCCCCTTTTCCAGGGCATCGTGTTCCCCCGGCGCGGGTACCCTCTCGACGAGCTGATAAAGAAGACCCTCTCCTCCCCCGCCCCCCAGGTGAAAGCCAGGGTAGTCCCCTGGGAGCACTGCGACACCATACTCCAAGAAATGTTCCCGGACAGAAAGCTGACTCACGTTGATCATATTATTGTCTCATAGTTTTAGTTAGTCAATCTCCGCCCCCCAGGTGAAAGCCAGGGTAGTCCCCTGGGAGCACTGCGACACCATACTCCAAGAGATGTTCCCGGACAGAAAGCTGACTCACGTTGATCATATTATTGTCTCATAGTTTTAGTTAGTTAAGCTCCGCCCCCCAGGTGAAAGCCAGGGTAGTCCCCTGGGAGCACTGTGACACCATACTCCAAGAGATGTTCCCGGATAGGAAGCTGACTCATGTTGATCATTTATCACCTCATTAGTTTTAGTTAGTTAATCTCACATCAATTCAATTTAATATATTTAGGTATTGCTTTATACTGTGTACAATTTTTGTAGTTTACATAGCAAATTAGTAGGTAACAAAAGTATACCCACAAAGTATAGAAAATAAAATATTTCTTTCTCATACTATAGGTAGGTAGTACTTAAGGTACTTCATTTTCAATAAAAAATATAAAAAAAGTAAAAATGGTGTACCTACATATACATACCCTGGAATTATGTTATAATAAATGATTGTCCGATCGTTGTGGAGATCCTTAGGGGAGACCTATGCCCAGCAGTGGGCGTCGTTCGGCTGACATGATGATGATGATGATGAAATGATTATTATGATTACGTTTATACCTGTGATTTGAAATTTTTCTAGCTATCATGGCAACAAGTTTTTATGTGTGATATGTATTCTTCTCGTCTTTTCTGTCTTAGGCGCGCGTGAACGGGCATTTTTTTTGCAATAATTGCCTGGCAACTGTAATGGATCAATCTGGACTGGCAAAATTTGCACTTGTATGTTATAATTCTTTTGCTATATGCATTAAAATATATAATAAACACCCAGATGAATTTAAAACTTTTAGGTTTAGTAAATTAAAATTTTCTGTTAAACTTTGGCTTACAAACAAATGCTTTTATAGCATTCAGGAATATCTAGACTATAAATAGTATTAAGACACTAATGTAGTAAAATGTAATTTTTATTTTCGATTATTTTTATTTATTAAGATAGATAAATTTCGATTTGTACCACTTGCTTTGAATTTAACCATTAGGTTTACTATGTAAGGTAATCTAATTATGTTTTTTTTTTGTGTATATACCTGAAAAGGTAGGATAAAGTGATACTTGTGCTTAGACTTTAAGATCTTATGTAGGTACCTTTCTCCATACACAATAAAGTAAGTACTTACTTACTTACTCTGAAGCAATATTGCTCCATATTTCGTGGTACTGAGTGTCCGTATCTCAGTAACAGGTTGATTCATTTTGACATTTTGCCATCGCCCTTGCTTGATGTGGTCGTGGCGTCATATTTGGTGGGGAGGGCATTGACAGGAATTGCGCATTTTAGTTGCCCGTGTAAGCGCGCCTTTGATTACTTTGTAAAAAAATATTCAAATATTTTTAAATTTATTTTGTAAATATGTAAAATGCTTTGGACCAAGTCCGTTCTAATTATTTTTTATGAGATTATTAATGATAAAGTTACTGTGATTCAAGTTGTCGTTTTATTTTCAGTACCTACCTACCTCAAGGTTATGAAGAATATTTTTCCATTTATACTGGGAAGAAAATTCCCAGTTGTTACCCGGGGACTGTATTATAGAGTACTACTGGGCATAAAGGAACAACAAAATTGTTCTATTTTTTGCTAAACTGGCACTATCTGGTCATTATTTCTTCAGAATATCATCGTTACAACCCCGATAGACTGATAACTTAATCCTACTTTATAATATGGGACGAAATGACCATGTAGTCAGAATTTCGGTTTTAAAAGTGGTCCTTGCCGCGATGTAGCACACTGCTAGATAGGATAGACCCCCTATTCCTCATTAAGTAGTAAACATTTTGCTTTGCACGAAAATGAGCAGCCATAGGACCAGCGTTGCCAGATTTTATTTCGGGTAAAGCGGGATTCGGAAACCTTTTGAGTAAAAAGCGGGATTTTTTCGTTGAAAGCGGGACATAATAAAAAAAAACGTAAACAATCAGTACTTTTTTACTACATAAGCTTTCATCTGAGTTACAAACTAAGATGATGAGAATGATAAGTCCCGCCAAAATCGGGACGTCTGGCAACGCTACTAGGACCCATGCTATGTAAAGGCGACGTATACTATACTAATTACTTTAGCTTGGAACAGAAAACAATAAGTAATTTCTCGTAAATTAATAATAATTCCCGGTATTTTTAAATGACTTGCTTTACAAACTTGAAAATTTTGATTTTCCAGTAATTTGGAAATGGCACGTGAATGGTATGCAAATAGTAAGTATGTAAAACTTTTTAAGCTTTTTAAAAATATTTTTAGATTGTCCCTTTAGAAAAAAAACAAAACAAAATGTAAACATCAGAATCTTGTTTATTTATTAAATCAAACTTAAATAAAAGGCTTACAGTCCTGTACGCGCCACACTTACATAAACAAACTATCGATACTATTTACAAAATATGCCACCCTCCAATTAGAATCACGGTGCCGTCATATAACGGTGGCTGTAATACATACACAAAGATGCATACACTACATTTTTTTTATTAGTACCTACACTAACATAAATCAGGTGATGAATGTGTTTTTTTTTTTGCGTAATAAGTTCTTCCGTTTTTCACAGAAATTCGTGATGAGTGTGTCCATCAAATCAAGACTAAAGTGCGTATCAAATAACTCTGTGCGTGAATGGGGCGTTATTGGCACTAGTTACAGTACATTGTTTTGTTCCAAGCTTATGGAAAATATTAGTATTCTATTTTGACCGCGCGCAGACTCATCTGGCGCGCACTAACAAGATTTGACATTTGAAGTCCATAATATGGTCTATAAATGTCAAATGAAGACCATGCTCATATCCATATTTTTAAGAAATATGGATATGGGTTTAACTGTCATTTTAATTCCTTATTTTGATACGATTATTGCTGCTTTGTTCTGTTGAACGTTGCTAGCTAGCTATCGTTATACCCGACGTCACAAAACAGGAAACTAATAGTGGCTAAAATTTTTATAAAATTGACTGAAAGTTCCAAAAAACGTAATAAGTTCATACCCATAAAGTTACGCGGTAGCCCCCCAGAGCTTAGCGTGGTAGTAGCATCAATGAAACCATTGATAAAGTCGTCCCAATTTCTTTGATCAAATGTATATTGGACAAAGATATTTGATAAGTGGAATACCATACCACCCATATTCAAGTTATTATTATCCAATTGGCGTCGCCGCTATATCTCGGCACCGTAATCATAGCTTTAGGCCTGCGCCAGACATAGCTAAAACATTTGAACACTTGTTTTTTGGACACATGTGTAGCACGGGTATTAGAGTATTTGTTCAAAGCTTCGATAGAATACTACAGTACTATGCCATGTCAGAGAAAGCAGTCTTCAATCTTTGTTCAAATATTTGTCTGTATCTGGCGTCGGCATTACAGACACACTGTGATGAGGCAAAATGGTCAAATAATTGGATACAATCTCCATATTTATAAGTGTTTTTTTATATAAAAGTTTTAGGGGTAATGTAAGTATACCTGTCTTTGTCACATGATGGCATAATCTAAATAAAGCATCACACACATAACATTACAAAATTATGCAGACTGAGAATTAAATGTCAATCTTTACAAATAAGATTAAGGGTGAGGCCAAACGAACGCAATTTTGCGAGCAGAATTTCCCCCTATTACCAGTAGTCTTACTTACCGAGTAGTTTTACCAGTAGCACCAATGGGATTTTCCTTCCCAACAGACTTACCGATAGTAAAACTATTTTTCCACATGTGTCTTACTGTGGCAAAATTTAAGAGGCATTGTCCTAGTAATTGATAGACTATACACAAGATAGACTTTAGGTAAGTTGATACTGGTAAAACTACTGGGAATAGGGGGTATTCCAACAGGTAAAACTACTGGGAATAAGGGGAGAATTTCGATCGCAGAAATTCTGCTGCATTCAGTTTTATAGAAAAGTCATTTTTGATTCACACGGCGGCGACGCAAAATGAGTTGTCTTGTCTGCCGGCCAACAAAATTTCTGCTAAGCACAAATTACTCGACTCACAACCAAAAAAAAATTATGCTCGTGTGGCCTCACCCTAAATGAAAATGGTCAAATTTTAACATAACATCTTCGATCAACAATAGTACTAGATGAAGGCTCATGAACTTAATCAAAACTTTCTATGGCACCTTTACACGGAGAAAAAAGATTATTATTATTTTGTGCCTGGCCTCTTCCGTTTTCCACAGAAATTCCACCAACGTCCCATAATGAGAGATACACGGTGATTTAGATAAATGCTCGGTAATTTTGAAGATTTCCTTCCTTAAGAGTTCACTTCTTCTCGTCCTCGGCAAAGGACAAAGACAAACACATAAAAGGTCAATAATGTTACGATCTTACGTCAAAAATGACAGGAACTACCTATACACTCAAGTGGGCGTATATCGCTCGGACATGTTTGTCACTCCAACTATGTATCTAGACCTAGGTGTTATTGTTGATCGAAGAATAACATTTGAAGTTCCATACAAGTGTGACTAAATCACATTCATCACATTAAGAAAAACTATTCAAGTATGTATGTAGTATCTTTAATAGATCCCTAAATCAAATCAAATTTCATCCATGAACATTTAGTTCATGATGTACCGTCCCTTATTACAAAAATCATAACTGACCCATACATTTTCATTCATATACTTTGTGTTGCACATATTGCATCGTTTACAGACATTAATTTCCAGTACAGATACACTCATTACACTTCCATAAAACAACCATAAATAACAGTGCTTCATTGAAAAAATTTATCATACAATGATTATTTATCAATGGCCTTGAACATTGTCAAAAACCATAATATTTGAAGTGATAAATGTCACAAAAGCATACCTTTTGAAAAAAATATCTTATCTACCATAAATAGTTATCCCTTTTGATAGCTTCTTTTGAAATATTTAAAAGCATCAGAAGAGTAAAATAACCTTCAAAATGTTTAATGTTGACAGTGTCACTCAAAGGCGTAATAGTGAAAATTATGAAAAAAGGTGTTCCCAAATTGGCACAATGGCCACTAAATAGCCCTACCACAGCCTTCTCTAGGCTCAGACTATCAGACCGCCTGCAAGCAACTGCCAAGCAAAAACTGAATGATCGATCAAAAAAAGCAGCATGATCGATCAAGGACTGCAAGTGGCCTGCTAGCCGACTGATAGTCTTCAGGCCTGCAAGTCAAAATGTACTTCACAAATTTTGTGTTAGCAAAGAGTTTTCTTTGCATCTTTTGCAGCTTCTGGTGTGACACAATATATTGGGCGTACATACATTAGTAGATTGTATTACAAGGGAGCAAAATAATATATTTACGGCGAGGGCGCTATTTTGAATCCAGAGCGCAGTGAAGGATTCTAGAGTAGAATCTCGAGCGCAGCGAGGGATTCTAAAGTAGAATCCTGAACGCAGCGAGGGATTCAATATACGCCGCCCGAGGTGAAAATAATTTTGCGGCCGAGTAATACACTCTGCTTTTCATCCCCCTCTATAAGAAAAGCAGTAAAGACAACTCAAACTACCTACCTTTCTTTGTCGTTCGGATACATCATAGCGCTAGACGGGCAAGAAAAAAAAAATGAGTATGGGAATAAAAAAAAATTTTAATAAAAAAAATATATGTCCATCAGATTCCTTATAAGTATCTCCGGGGATGCCGTAGGGGGGTTGAAAATTTTGTTAGATTTTAGCTACGACTCACCGTTAACGAGATATTCTCAATTTTATAAAATTCCGTTTTTGAAAATTTCTCGGTCCCGAAAAAAGTCCCTGCCCCATACAAAATCAGTTGTTTTTTTTTTAGTACTGCACACACACCCTTTGCTACACTCCAACCAATTCTTCTTTAATTATGTCCTAAATTCAAATCTCATCGTTTTGGACCCTGTTATGAAGCTGTTCAAATTTTCAAATCACATTTATACCCTCTTGTCATAACAGGTAAAAAATGAATCGTTTTGGACCCTGTTATTAGATAAACAATCATCGCTTTTCGAATTGATGGGATGAAAAGAATATTATGTCATAGAACTTAGTCACATTGAAGCTTTCCAAAAGAAAACTATCAGTGTCACAGAAGCCATTTTCTTCTTCCTTATGAATGGCTTGAAAGAAAATTGGAGCACAATTATAACAGGGCAAAAGGAAGAGAGGTCGACCACAAAGGTGGGACGACGACATACGAGAAGTCGCAGGAGCGACATGGAATAGAGTGGCTGAGGACAGACACGAATGGAAAAGGTTGGAGGAGGCCTTTGCCAACTGGCAAACAGACCTACAAAAAATGAGCAAGGCTCAAATATTAAACCACTAAGAAAATCCAAAGAAAGATGGTCTGAAGTGAAAGGCTATATTATTATGAATGGCTTGCTTTGTGTTTATTCACAACTAGCATTCCTCTGCTTTATCCCATAGGAATGTGATATTTTTCCTATGTTCCTCTCCAGGCTATAAAGTATCAGTGTCCCAAATTTCAGCCAAATCCGTTCAGCCGACGTGATTGAGCAACAAACATCCAAATATCTTAACTTTTACATTTATAATTAGTAGGATAAATGCGAAAGTTTGTGAGTATGGATGTATGGACGTTTGTTACTCTTTCACGCAAAAACTATTGAATAGATATGGATGAAATTTGCAACAGAGATAGATTATAGGCTGGAATAACACATAGGACCGATATTCCTCATCATAAACACAGCACAGACTAACATATAGTGGGTTCATATTCTAGAATTTTAGGTTTTTAAGAGAAGACATTCAATATTGTAATATGACATTGTCCTATGCCCCCTTATTCCAAAATCTGGACTAAAATAGTCCCGGTACTAAACTGGTGCTGTCACTTTCATTTTCCAATTTCAATTTCATTTATAAGCATTAAAATATGGTACAACTAGCTTTCCGCCCGCGGCTTTGCCCGCGTGACTTCACGACGTTATCCCGCGGGAATGTGATATTTTTCCGGGATAAAAAGTAAAGCTATGTTCCTCTCCAGGCTACAAAGTGTTTTTGTGCCAAATTTCAGCCAAATCCATTCAGCCGTTTTGGCGTGATTGAGTAACAAATATCCAAACATCTAAACTTTCACATTTATAATATTAGTAGGATACAGGTGTTATTAAATTAAAGACAGGTTGAAAGACCAGGGTGCCAAGTCTGCTTCAATTGTTGTTCAGTTGTAGTGCTTTTTTTACACACTAGTTACAAGAAATATGTACTTTTTTCACAATACTATTGATGGTCACACCACCCAATACATTCACATCACATCATACTGTCCTAATTCTTGTAACTAGTGTTTAAAAAAGCACTACCACTGAACTACAATTGAAACACGATTGAGACACGATTGTGACTTAACGTTAGCAGACTTGGCCCCCAGGTCTAACCTTAGTTCACATTTTGGAATAAGGGAGATGGTGTTTACATATTATTACTTGTGACTGTACGTACACAGATAGAAAGTTGGCTACCAGCGCTGACCTGCCAGCGCTTATTGGTCCGTGCAGGTCGTCAGCACAGGAAAACTTTAATATTTATGCCGATGAACAAGTCTGAACTTGTCAAGGCGTTGATAGCTAGCTTTCTAAGTGTTTACGGCCTAACAATTACATAAAAAACGCGTTCAAGGACATATTTAGCTTTTTTATTTAGTTCTGAGATCTGATAGTTTGTCTTCTGCCTCGTACCACTTTGCCTGCACATTGGCACACTTTGTTCACTTTCCCACTGCACTTTGTTCACTACACCGCCGCACTTACACTTATCATTCGTCATTAGAAGCTTCTGGCAGACCGGCACAGCACTGGTCGGCTCTTTTATTCACAAACCATCGGAAACATTACCAACAGCAGATGTTTGCATAAGATATAACACTGAATTTGAATCCGCCTGCTTTTACGAATGATATTGAATCAAGGGGCTGGTCACTGTTTGATGTTCTTTAGAGTCTCGTGGCAGATCTTTTCAGGTACGGATTCAGGATTTGGTTGAGGGGGGCAGTTTTAGCTTATTTCACATGGTGAAATGATGAAAGCACAAAAATTGTTGGTAAAATTGTGTACATTGTCATGTCACTGTCGTTCACTTCACAATAGATAAAGATATAGCACTGAATTTAATTTTTTAATCCGATTGTCTTTCTGAATGATGTCAAATGTAGGTTCTGGTCACTATCTGTAACCCGCATCTTGTTGGAACAATTATGATTAAGTACGATATTTCCGGATTCGGGCGTTGGTGCTGCAACACAGTTTCTACTATATGCAGTTACTAACGTACCAATAAAATTGTAATCTTGTTCCAAATAAATAAATTTATTATTATTAATTTATTATTATTATCTGGTCTTCCTCAGTAACTCCTGACAGAGCTGGTGAGGTCAGTTCCCCTAGAACCCGTCCTGGTAGACCTAGTTGGTGCTATCTTAGCTTATTTCACGGGTTAAAAGGTTTTCAGATATTTGTAAGTAAAATTGTGTTCAGTGTTCGACTGCCATTCTGAATGATGTTGAATCATGGAGGCCATCAAGCTATTGTCACTGTCGTTTACTTCACAGAGATATAGCACTGAATTTTATTATTATTATTATTATTAAACAGGCAGACAGTTAACAAGAACTGGTGAATGCCTGTAACCAGTGAACATTACTACTTTATACAGGTACTTGTCTAATCTGTTTTTAAAGCTATTAATGCTGTCGGCTGAAATGACTTGTTGTGGCAATGTATTCCACGCATCGAACACTCTGTTGCTCATGAAGTGTTTATGCGTGTTATTGTGCAATCTTGTTCTTTCGAGTTTAAGGTTTTGGCCTCTTAATTTTAATCCGATCGGTGTTGAATAAAGGTTTTGGTCACTGTCCGGTCTTCCTTAGCTCCTGCTGGTGAGCGCTGGTGGCCAGTACTGGGTCCCCTAGAACCCGTCCTGGTAGACCTTGGAGTCGAGCCTGGCCTGCAGCAGCTCTAGCTGTCGGCGCGCCTCGCACGCGGGGAAGTTGTTCAGCTCGTAGTACTGCGGAGCTATCTTTAGCAGCCACTCCGCTGGAAAGAAAATTGAGATATACATAGGTTACACGCTAATTCTGGCGTCAGTTCAGTCCATCATTCTGGTCAGAATGACGAGAGAATTATCGTGTAACCATTCAGATTGACAGACTGACGGTCTGGACAGATGAAAATTAATAATACTTGTCAGTCCATTTTGAATGACAGAAAACTAGTCATAAGTCATTTATTCACAAAACAATATACATTGTGTCGGAAATTATAATAAAATTATTAAATTATGATTAAATTAAATTAGGTAATACAAATTAAAAATAATAATAAAAATAAAAAACATTCAAAATTAACTAAATTAAAATCACTTATTTATGTCATTCAAATAATCATCAGCGGAGAAGTAACATTTATTCAATACTAGCGGCCGCCCGCGGTTTCACCCGCGTGGTTCCCGTTCCCGTGGGAATATCTGGATAAAAAGTACATATAAACCTTCCTCTTGAATCACTCTATCTATTAAAAAAAAACGCATCAAAATCCGTTGCGTAGTTTCAAAGATTTAAGCATACAAAGGGACATAGGGACAGAGAAAGCGACTTTGTTTTATACTATGTAGTGAAGAAAGACTTAAGATTATCTTTCAATTTGTTTAAATTATAAATAGTTTTCAGCTCCACTGGCAAGGCATTATAAAACTTGACTGACTGGTATCTTACGCAGTGACTGACAATATTTAATGTAGGTACTAAGGCAACTTGCAAGTTTTTTCGGCGTGTAAGTTCTCTCCGTGTTCTATCATCATTTGACTCAAAGGAGGTCACTAAAATCTGGCCAGTTAATGTACCGAGGTACACTTTATGGAAAAAAATACTCTATGAAACGGTGAATAATAAAACAGGGTCTACTTTGTTTGTTAGTTATTTGAAAAAGGCAAAAAAAAATAATTTCAGTTTGTAAAAATACGCCATTTTAGACTCTGTCTATGATAAATAATCTGTGATACGATTATGAATATAATCTGTTTGTACTCAAAAAGCTGTCAAAAAGCGTTTTGTTACTTGCAAAGAGACAATTTATTTGCTGATTGTAATATTATTATTTTCTATTTTTTATTGTTTTACGCCCATTAAATTACGTGTTGATAAAAATGGACGACAAGTAGCTATGCATTAGCAATAATTAACAGCATATAAAATATTTTTAACAATATGGGTATGAACATGGGCTTCATTTGACATTTGAAGCCCATATTATGCCTATATAAAGACAAAATATGGGCTTCAAGTGTCAAATGAAGCCCATGTCCATATCCATAAATTTTAGCCGGTAGACTCCCAGAAGTCTGATACTAAACGCAATTGAACATCCAATGTTACCACATAATAAAAATGTGTTACAAGTAATTAACAACTTTATTAATTTATTATCTAGTCTTATCTAAATATAAAAGTAAAATGATACGTTTTTCGGAATCCTCGATTTTTTCTCTACATATTGGTACCTATGTACCTCACGGTACAAATATGGCCAAAGATGTATGGACTATTAGTGACCTCCTTTATACAAATTTTTAACTAAAAAGGTTAATACGGTAAAAATATATAACGAAGGGACAGTTAATATACCTAAATTTCTAAAGTGTGGTTTACATAACTCCATCTGAGGAATACGTTTCATAGTTCGGATAGTCGGTTCGGACTGACAGGAGACTGAACTGACGGCAGAATTAGCGTGTAACCGATGTCTTAGGGTTAGTGTATTGAACTACCCAACTACCATACGGAGGACAAACAACATTATCCAGGTGGCAGGAGATAAATGGCTGCAGAAGGCAAGAGACCGAGAAGCTTGGAAAGGAATGGTATGAAAAGTAAATAAACACAAAATTAAATTAAGATATTCTTATAACTATTACTATGAAACAATAAAGGCTTATTATTATTATTATATACTAGCTTTCCGCCTGCGGCTTCGCCCGCGTGTACTACACGACATTATCCCACGGGAATGTGATTTATTTTCGTCTTCTTATTTTAGGCTACAAAGTATCTGTGACCCAAATTTCAGCCGAATCCGTTCAGCCGTTTTGGCGTGATTGAGTAACAAACATACAAACATCTAAACTTTCACATTTATAATTTTAAGTAGGATTATTAGAAGAGTATTTAAATTGAAGCATTAGAAAAAAACAAACCATCTCACAACTAGATCCGATGGGACTAAAACCCACGACCTTTTTTTTGTCCGGGCGAATGCTCTAACCACTGAGCTACGGAGTCGTTGCGAGAAGCGTAGAATTTATCCAATACCTCTTACGCGAGCCAGTTTCACATTTCATCAATGTGAAGATAATACTTCACTCGCACACGAAAGAAATACCTTTCCAGATATTCTGACAATCAATAAAGATGAAATACTTGCTATTTCAAATTACTTTTACTTTTTTGCATTCATAATGCAATTTTACTTCATTTATATTTGATTGAATCAGACGTCACTTGGCGGAAGTCCCTAACCATTGTGAAAAACGAAATATATGTAGCTTACTTCCGCAAAAAATTATATATATTATATAAAGGCAAATAAATAATTTTCATTATTATTATTTTATTATTATATATTATATTATTAACATAATTCAATTATTTGCGGAAGTAAGCTACATATATTTCGTTTTTCACAAAACTTCATTTATCTAATAATAATACTTAATAATCATTAATTTTTAATACATACCTACTTCATTTTCAATAATAAAAATTGCATTGTGAATGCAAAAAAAGTATAAGTAATTTAAGCTTTCATATATTTTAGCAAGTTATCTTATGCTTTAGTAAAATTCCTTATATTTTAGTAAGTTTTCTTATGTTTTAGCGAGTTTTCTTATGTTTTAGTAAGTTTTCTTATGTTTTAGCGAGTTTTCTTATGTTTTAGCAAGCTTACTTTTGTTTTATAAAATTTTCTTAGGTTCTAGTCAGTTTAGCAAGCTTTCTTATGTTTTAGCAAGTTTTCTTAAGTTTTAGCAAGTTTTCTTACGTTTAAGTAAGTTTTCTTCTATTGTAATAAGTTTTCAACTGCTTTTCTTAATTTAAAAAAATAAGTAAATGAGTAGGGACATATATGTGTGCAATGCAAAATTAATACTTACGTTTGATATCCGTCACAGTCCGTATATAGTTCTTGGTGGTCAGCACGAACTCGTTGTACAGAACCCAATCGGGTTTGTGGTCGAGACAGGTGGACGGGTGGAGTTGAACGACTTGGTTGTCTTTCACGGTGAGATAGTGGCCGGTTCGTTCTAAATGGGCTACCTGGAATTGGGCAAGTAAAACTTATAGAGTATGTTTTTATTTGTCGTCTATGGAAAAGAAACCATCTGTTATTGTTTTATTACTTTTGAAAGTTTTAGATGCCATGTTAACCCCAATGACCTTTTATTTAAAAAACATTACAAAAAATATCATTTGTGTTTTGTTTAGTTGAACTGCACATCTATGACACTATGACGACCGATTTGGCGCAGGGGTAAACTACCTGCCTTCTGCGCGAGAGGTCTCGGGTTCGATTCCCTATCAACCAATAAAAAAAAAAAAAAAGACAAATATTTGTGTGCATGAACATGTCTATTTGTCTTGGTCTGGGTGTTTGCTATGTATATTAAGTAGGTATGTATTTACAAACAAAAAGTATTTAAGCATATATTTATCCGTTATCAAGTTCACGTAGACACAGTTTCTTAAGAAATTAACTACGGGCTTAGATAATTGGTGTGATTGTAAGAGAATATTTATTTATTTATTTATTGGTAGATTTACCAGATGGCAGTCCGTTGCAAAAGGTTTCTAGTGCAGTATACTAAAAATGGTGTTAAATGTATGTTTCTCTAAATAGTTTTTTTATTATTTATTTATTTATTTATTATATTCTTTATTGCACAAATAACATAATAACATTTTAGAGTCTTAAAGTCTATTTGGCAAAAATTTTATAATCTTTTTAAGATATTGTAATCTTACGTAAGTGAAATATTGTAAATTCTTGTGAGATATTAATAAAGATCTTAAAGCAATAATGTTTTTTATGGGAATAATTTATTATTTCATTTTCCACGTACCTGCATGAAGAACCCATTGACAAGCGCTTTCCTAATGTTGATATAGTAGTCTTTACTCGTGAACTCTGTGCTTGTGCGTTTCAGGTTGAATCTGGAATCACAGTAAATGGCCAATTAGTACTATAGTCTATTCAACTTCCTCTAATGGGTTGTTTACATGTATTAAGTGACGAAGTAATTAACTAAATTTTAAGTTAATTTTAACTAAATTCACGCGTGTAAACAGTCACTTAACAGCTCTTTAGTCAGATAAGATAAGATAAGATAAGATAATAATTCACAAGTGCTAAGTAAACGATTTAGTGAATAAGTGAGTAAGTAGAATAGAATCGAGTCTATTTTTGCTTAAGTAAACCCCCCCCCCCCTCCCGCACCGCGCGTATTATGTATTAAGTGACGAAGTAATTAACTAAATTTTAAGTTAATTTTAACTAAATTCACGCGTGTAAACAGTCACTTAACAGCTCTTTAGTCAGATAAGATAAGATAAGATAAGATAATAATTCACAAGTGCTAAGTAAACGATTTAGTGAATAAGTGAGTAAGTAGAATAGAATCGAGTCTATTTTTGCTTAAGTAAACCCCCCCCCCCCCTCCCGCACCGCGCGTATTCCCCGGTAGGCGTGGTCTTTACTAAATTTGCTTTTAGTTCGCATGTTCGCACTAATTTAGCGAAGTAGGAAAGTACCTTCGTCCATTGTAACCAAACTAAATTGAATTTAAGTTATAACACGTGTAAACACTTTAAACTACTTACTAATTACTACTTAAAATTAAGTTAATCACTTGCTTACTTAATACGTGTAAACTAGGCATAAGACAAAAGGTAAACAAACCAGAAAAAGGTTCTTTAATAGGTAAAATTTTATATGCATCTAGAATCGAATAAAAAAGAACTGACATTAAAAACACCAGGAATTTTAGCTGTTCCCAAATATTGAAAGTATTATAACACTACTATCAAATATTGTATTAGAAGTATTATAACACTACTATCAAATATTGTATTAGATATGAACATAATGTAAGTATTGCTAATAAATAAAATATAAAAAATAAACTACTAAATTGAGAAGTAGTGATAAAGCCAATAATTTACGGAGAAATGAGAAATTTTGTAATTAGATTGGTTACACCGGTCACCGTCTCGATCAACTCGTTGACTCTCGTGCGTGCCGTGTTTTCAGATCAGTGATGCCAAACGTACGGTAATTACCGTATTTGTACTGTATTGTTAAACCTTGTAATCTATCGTGGTACGAAAACCATACGGTTATTTCAAGAACATTGCGAAATTTGGACAAATCGTACTGTAATTTAACTGGCGTAATTGAAACTTATCTCTGCAAAAAAATCGATACCTGAGTATATTATTTAGTATCGATCTCTCGATCTCGATCGATCGAATCGAAAAAGCGATTTTTCATACAACCATCTTGTACGGTAAATTAGGGGTGCATTTTACGGTAATTCTGACAACACAGTCAGATGCTTCTACACGATCCTAAATATTATTTATTGGTGTCCATTAATTAAACCAATTTCCAATAGTTTCCATATTTCGTATTTTTTAGAGGTCTTTTCGAAAATAAAAAGTGTCGAGCCAAAATTATAAAATCGTGTTTCTGAAACTATACGAATCTAGATAAAGATATAAAGAAATACATTATCTTATTACCAGATTTGTAACAACTGTAACCGTCCTATAATTTTGTATCAAAAGTCTATACTTTTTCCGAGTAGCGCCTTAAAGGTTAAATAAAGTATGTTTACACGTCACCTGTCCATAATCCTGCTGAGCTGCTGGCGCACGTTGTCGCCCGACTTGAGCGATCTGTAGTTGATGAAATTGTCGTAGCACCAGTGCGGGTCCTCCGAGTCTGCAACACGCCAGACACACGGCAATTACATTCACTGATTGTCTAACATGCCAGACACACGTCAATTACATTCACTGATTGTCTAACATGCCAGACACACGTCAATTACATTCACTGATTGTCTAACATGCCAGACACGTCAATTACATTCACTGATTGTCTAACATGCTAGACACACGTCAATTACATTCACTGATTGTCTAACATGCCAGACACACGTCAAAATCATTCACTGATTGTCTAACATGCCAGACACACGTCAATTACATTTACTGATTGTCTAACATGCCAGACACACGTCAAAAACATTCACTGATTGTCTAACATGCCAGACACACGTCAATTACATTTACTGATTGTCTAACATGCCAGACACACGTCAAAAACATTCACTGATTGTCTAACATGCCAGACACACGTCAATTACATTCACTAACTGTCTAACATGCTAGACACACGTCAATTACATTCACTAACTGTCTAACATGCTAGACACACGTCAATTACATTCACTAACTGTCTAACATGCTAGACACACGTCAATTACATTCACTAACTAATAATACAAAATATACCTAATACCAAACACGGTCCCGACGGAAGATACGACGACGATATGTTTTTTTTTGTAAATGTCGTTATCTGAGAAACGCGCTGGCAAGTTGCTTGCGCCCATTCTTCTTGTTAGTTAAAAAAGTCTTGAATGGGTGGTAGGAAAATATTGACGATTCATAAGTACATGCTTATTATGTCTATGTGAATAAATAAATGATTGATTGATTGATCAGCGCTGGCCTCAAGCCATGCATTATGCTGAGTCGGGACCGTTTTGGGACATACCTACCTGCCCTATGCTCCAACCCCCTTATTACAAAACGTGGAATAAAGTTAGACACACACGTGGTTTAAAATTCATGCTAATTCTGTCTTTTATTTGGAAAATGAAAGTGACAGCACCAGTTTAGTACCAGTTTTAAGCCAGAACTATTTTAGTCCACGTTTTGTAATAAGGTGGTAAGTGTTTATGTTATGTTGTTGTGATGTCCCAAATAAATGTATTTTCTTTCTTTCTTTCTTAACTGTCTAACATACCAGACACAGGTAAATAATATTCACTAACTGTCCCTGTGTATGGTCGGAAAAATGGTGATTGAAAGAAATCCACTAAGGTATCTGCATTGCAACATGCCAGACACACGTTAGTAACATTCACTGTCTCTGTGTATGGTAGGAAAAAAACTAATGGAAAAAGTCCACTAAGGTATCTGCATTGCAACATGCCAGACACACGCTAATAACATTCATTAACTGTCTGTGATGTGTATGGTCGGAAAAATAGTGATTGAAAAAAATCCCCTAAGGTATTACTCGGCCGAATTCAACTGACTCTGAATTTTTTATTTTCGTTACGTTCCCTAAAATATGATTGAGCGAAGCGATGACTGGTTCATGCGTCATGCTCATGAACGGGTGCTGCCAGTGGGAATATATCTGCTCTTATATGCTTGCCTTAAAATGTGTTTTTGAAGACCGATTTGGCGCAGGGGTAGGATACCTGCCTTCTACGCCGGAGGTCTCGGGTTCGATTCCCGAACAAGACAAATATTTGTGTGCATGAACATGTCTTTTAGTTGTGGTCTGGGTGTTATGTATGTATATTAAGTATGTTTTTACAAAAAAAAAAAGGTATATAAGTATATATTTATCCGTTATCTAGTTTCCGTAACACAGTTTCTTAATGATAACTACTTATGGGTGTGATTATGAAAAGTTATATTTTTATTTATTAAAAACCACTTACAGAAGAAAGAGACACTCATTAAAATAAAACTGTCAGATTATTTTACTTTTTGCATTCACAATGCAATTTTTATTATTGAAAATGATGAAGTATTATAAAAAAAGACTCTCATTGGTGCTAGTTGTGAGAGGGGTCGATTTTTTCTTATACTGCAATTTCTAAATTTTCAATAAAACTGTCAAGTTTACTAAAATGATTAAGACTGCATTCGACCAAACTTTTATTCCGAGAATATTGCTTACTGTCGGATACGAATGTCAAACTAGTATGAAGTTTTGACATTATTATCCGAGAGTAAGCATTATTCTTGAAATAAAAGTTTGGTGAAATGAAAATGAAATATTTTTATTGGTTAATTTAGCTTAAAGCAAAACACAAATCTGGGGCAACAACTGATAATAAATCCAGCCTCAGTGTTGTTAAATCACGAACAATGAGTGATTTAAATAAATCTACGTTCAACTATCATCCAGTGATCAGCAGGTACTGTTTCAAGTAGCTATAAATAGTTCCATTGTAAGAGTGGTTGATAATTCGACACACCTGTAGTTCGTCAGCCGCTATACTGTGTGTGTGTGTGTGTGTGTGTGTGTGTGTGTGTGTGTGTGTGAGTCAGAATGACGGGTGTACTGCTGCAGAATTGATAAAGTTATACATGAAAGGAATGTACTATTATGTACCTTTCATGAAATTCAATGTACCTCGATGAAACGGAAACAATTATAATAATAAAGTGAGCCGCGGTTCTTACGGTCTGAATGGCGGGTGTATGCTGGTAATTAATGTACTAGATAATTTTTTGTCATATGATATTTACAAGACGAATGTTTGTCTGTGTGTTTGTCTGTGTGTGTGTGTGTGTGTGAGTCATACATGAAAGGAATGTACCAGGAATGTACTATTATGTACCTTTCATGAAATTCAATGTACCTCAATGAAATGGAAACAATTATAATAATAAAGTGAGCCGCGGTTCTTACGGTCTGAATGGCGGGTGCATGCTGATAATTAATGTACTAGATAATTTTTTGTCATATGATATTGACAAGACGAATGTTTGTCTGTGTGTGTGTGTGTGTGTGTGTGTGTGTCTGTGTGTCTGCTATACGTACTCTGTTTAAAGGCGTGGTACACGTTGAGCAATGTCAGGTGATCGCCGTCGATGTGTGCGAACCTCATCTTGGCTTCGTCAGCCGCTATACTGTGTGTGTGTGTGTGTGTCTGTCTGTGTGTCTGCTATACGTACTCTGTTTAAAGGCGTGGTACACGTTGAGCAATGTCAGGTGATCGCCGTCGATGTGTGCGAACCTCACTTGGCTTCGTCAGCCGCTATACTGTGTGTGTGTGTGTCTGTCTGTGTGTCTGCTATACGTACTCTGTTTAAAGGCGTGATACACGTTGAGCAATGTCAGGTGATCGCCGTCGATGTGTGCGAATCTCATTTTGGCTTCGTCAGCCGCTATACTGTGTGTGTGTGTGTGTGTGTCTGTGTGTCTGCTATACGTACTCTGTTTAAAGGCGTGGTACACGTTGAGCAATGTCAGGTGATCGCCGTCGATGTGTGCGAACCTCATCTTGGCTTCGTCAGCCGCTATACTGTGTGTGTGTGTGTGTGTCTGTCTGTGTGTCTGCTATACGTACTCTGTTTAAAGGCGTGGTACACGTTGAGCAATGTCAGGTGATCGCCGTCGATGTGTGCGAACCTCATTTTGGCTTCGTCAGCCGCTTTCCGCGCTTCGTTCGGTCGCACGAAGCATTGTGGAACTGTAATAAATAAAGAAATATTTTAAACGTTTTTTTTTACAACCAAATCTAGTTTTAAAACAAGAAACCCGACTGCAAAACATTAAGGCGAGGATTCCTGAAAATAGGATAAGTACTTTAAATATTTATGGATTACTCGCAAATCACAAATACTAAAAATTTGGAAAAATACAAATAATGTTATTTTACAGTCTTTTATCTAATGACTCTTGCTGAAGATACGAAATCGTGTTTCTAGCCACAAAATAATCAAGATCGTTTATGAAACTTCAACATATATTTTTATCTGCTCAATATAAAGAATATTTGATTGTTTACTTTTGAATCAAAAATATGTTGATTTCGATAATTTCGAAGATTGTGCCCTTAATCAGAAATTGCCAAGTGTTGTAATTTGTTTACCTGACAGCATGGCGGTGATGGACAGGATCTCATTGGAGCAGTTGTGATTGCATGAGGCGATCAGCATCTTGGTATTTCCAGATGAAGCTGGAACAGACCCTGAGCTGGTGGTCTACCTGCAGGGACACTCACCTGACAGCATGGCGGTGATGGACAGGATCTCATTGGAGCAGTTGTGATTGCATGAGGCGATCAGCATCTTGGTATTTCCAGATGAAGCTGGAACAGACCCTGAGCTGGTGGTCTACCTGCAGGGACACTCACCTGACAGCATGGCGGTGATGGACAGGATCTCATTGGAGCAGTTGTGATTGCATGAGGCGATCAGCATCTTGGCGAGCTGAGGGTCGAGGGGAAACTCGGCCATCACGGCGCCAAGGTCCGTCAAGTTTCCGTCGTCATCTGGAGTCAAGAGAAAGGCGCCGTATGCGAACACCTTTATTAAAAGGGACATCATTATTTGAATTTTTACTTTTTTGCAGGCACAATACAATTTTTACTATTTAGAAAAAATCGACCCGTCTCACAACTATCCCCATGCCATCGGAGCTAGTTGAGACGAGTAGATTTTTTCTAAATACTTAATTTTCCAGTTTTCAGAGACATCATTTTTCTCTTTCTTTGTGTAAACAGGGACCGGAAAACCCCTGTTTTTGATTAAGCTTATTATTAGGGAAACCTTGTTAAAGGGTAACCGTATTATAGGGTTACCCTATCGATAGTGTAAGACTCAAGAAAGGGTAACCCTTTCGAATTAACTTAACTTCTTTCCAATGGGCTTACCGTATCGAAAGGGTTTTGAATTAAGCACTTACCACATAATTGGGTTACCCTATTGTCTCCTGCATCGCATCAATGGTCTCCTGTCTCTTTTCCGCGCATTCTGCATACCGTATCTCGGGGTGGTGGGCGTCCGTCTCGGTTATAATTATGTTGTGTTGTGTGTTGTGGATACTAATAATTTTTAAAGCGCATTTGTTTTTTTTTTGTGGTATATCTATTTATACTAATATTATTAGGAGGAAAGATTTGTATTTTTGTATGTAACAAATAAACTCAAAAAGTACTGGACCGATTTAGAAAATTCTTTCACCTTTAGAAAGCTACAGTCTTCCCGAGTGACATAGGCTATATTTTATCCCGATATTCCCACGGGAACGGGTACTACGCGGGTGAAACCGCGGGCGGCCGCTAGTTATGTATAAAGTAAAGTCCCGTGGACTAAAATAGGTAAGTAACATATTAGAAAAGCTCAAATTAGGGATGTGGTATTTTTTTTCTTGTGATAAATCAAAAGATCATAATATAAGTTTTCTAATAAACTATTTTTATTTTTTTTGCAATAATTCAAAAGTTATATCAAAATAAAAATTAGTATTTGAATCGAACCGCAGACACGCCAAAACAGCTCCCGAACACACTTGAGCACGTGTGACGTCATAATGTTAACTTTCACTCATTGCAGTACCTGTGAAGCATCGGCGGGGGCCTCGAGGCACCCGACATGCCAACTAAATGCTGCCTTATTTCTATAGAAATAAGGTCTCTATTTTCCACTGCCAATCGGCAACCGCTATATTTCAGAGGCTCGGACAACTGACAGACACACAGACAAAAACTTCAAGTTTTAGCTTACTTCGCCATCACCACGTGGAGGTTTTATGATTTTTTATTTTGGGGGCCGATTTTGATGAAACACGGTTTTTAGTATTATTTTGACAAGAAAACAACAACATACTTTTAAAAATAAAAAAAATCCAAGATGGCGGCCAACTTTTTGTTTGTGGGCTGATTTCGATGAAACTCGGTTTTTGGTACTATTTCGTCAAGAAAACAACAACGCACTGTTAAAAATAAAAAAATCCAAGATGGCGGCCAACTTTTTTGTTTGTGGGCCGATTTTGATGAAACTCGGATTTTGGTACTATTTTGACAGGAAAATAGCAACGCAATGTCAAAAATGATAAAAAACCAAGATGGCGGCCAAATTTTTTGTTTGTTGGCCGATTTCAATAAAACTCGATTTCTAGTACTATTTTGACAAGAAAACAGCAACGCAATGTTAAAAATATAAAAAAATCCAAGATGGCGGCCAACTTTTTTGTTTGTGGGCCGATTTTGATGAAACTCAATTTCTAGTACTATTTTGACAAGAAAACAACAACGCACTTTTTAAAAAAAAAAGTCCAAGATGGCGGCCAACTTCTTTGTTTGTGGGCCGATTTTGGTAAAACTCGATTTCTAGTACAATTTTGACAAGAAAACAACAACGCACTGTTAAAAATAAAAAAAATCCAAGATGGCGGCCAACTTTCTTGTTTGTAGGCTGATTTCGATGAAACTCGGTTTTTGGTACTATTTCGTCAAGAAAAGAGTAACGCAATGTTAAAAAAAATAAAAATTCAAGATGGCAGCAAACTTTTTTGTTTGTGGGCCAATTTTGTTGAAACTCGAAGTCTAGTACTATTTTGACAAAAAAACAGCAACGCAATGTTAAAAATATTAAAAAATCCAAGATGGCGGCCAACTTTTTTGTTTGTGGGCCGATTTTGATGAAACTCAATTTCTAGTACTATTTTGACAAGAAAACAACAACGCACTTTTAAAAATAAAAAAGTCCAAGATGGCGGCCAACTTTTTTGTTTGTAGGCTGATTTCGATGAAACTCGGTTTTTGGTACTATTTCGTCAAGAAAAGAGTAACGCAATGTTAAAAAAAACTCAAGATGGCAGCAAATGTTTTTGTTTGTGGGCCGATTTTGATGAAACTCGAAGTCTAGTACTATTTTGACAAGAAAACAGCAACGCAATGTTAAAAATATTAAAAAGTCCAAGATGGCGGCCAACTTTTTTGTTTTTGGGCCGATTTCAATGCAACTCGATTTCTAGTACTATTTTGACAAGAAAACAGCAACGCAATGTTAAAAATATAAAAAAATCCAAGATGGCGGCCAACTTCTTTGTTTGTGGGCCGATTTTGGTAAAACTCGATTTCTAGTACAATTTTGACAAGAAAACAACAACGCACTGTTAAAAATAAAAAAAAATCCAAGATGGCGGCCAACTTTCTTGTTTGTAGGTTGATTTCAATGAAACTCGGTTTTTGGTACTATTTCGTCAAGAAAAGAGTAACGCAATGTTAAAAAAAATAAAAATTCAAGATGGCAGCAAATTTTTTTGTTTGTGGGCCAATTTTGTTGCAACTCGAAGTCTAGTACTATTTTGACAAGAAAACAGCAACGCAATGTTAAAAATATAAAAAAATCCAAGATGGCGGCCAACTTTTTTGTTTGTGGGCCGATTTTGATGAAACTCGATTTCTAGTACTATTTTGACAAGAAAACAACAACGCACTTTTAAAAATAAAAAAAAATCCAAGATGGCGGCCAACTTTTTTGTTTGTGGGTCGATTTTTATGAAACTTGGTTTATATTTTTATTTTAAAAAATAATTTATATTTTTAACAGTGCGTAGTACCAAAAACCGAGTTTCATCGAAATCAGCCCAGCCCACAAACAAAAAGTTGGCCGCCAACTTGGATTTTTTATATTTTTAACAGTGCGTTGTTGTTTTCTAGTCAAAAGAGTACTAGAAATCGAGTTTCATCAAAATCGGCCGACAAGAAAAAAGGTGGCCGCAATCTTGGATTTTTTTTAACATTGCGTTACTCTTTTCTTGACGAAATAGTACCAAAAACCAAGTTTCATTGAAATCAGCCCACTAACAAAAAAGTTGGCCGCCATCTTGGATTTTGTATATTTTTAACAGTGCGTTGTTGTTTTCTTGTCAAAATAGTACTAGAAATCAAGTTTCATCAAAATCGGCCCACAAACAAAAATGTTGGCCGCCATCTTGGATTTTTTATTTTTTTAACATTGCGTTACTCTTTTCTTGACGAAATAGTACCAAAAACCGAGTTTCATCGAAATCAGCCCACAAACAAAAAAGTTGGCCGCCATCTTGGATTTTTTTTATTTTTAACACTGCGTTGTTGTTTTCTTGTCAAAATAGTACTAGAAATCAAGTTTCATCAAAATCGGCCCACAAACAAAAAAGTTGGCCGCCATCTTGGATTTTTTATTTTTTTAACATTGCGTTACTCTTTTCTTGACGAAATAGTACCAAAAACCGAGTTTCATCGAAATCAGCCCCCAAACAAAAAAGTTGGCCGCCATCTTGAATTTTTTAAATTTTTTAACAGTGCGTTGTTGTGTTCTTGTCAAAATAGTACTAGAAATCAAGTTTCATCAAAATCGGCTCACAAACAAAAAAGTTAGCCGCCATCTTGGATTTTTAATTTTTTTAACATTGCGTTACTCTTTTCTTGACGAAATAGTACCAAAAACCGAGTTTCATCGAAATCAGCCCACAAACAAAAAAGTTGACCGCCATCTTGGTTTATATTTTTTTTTAACATTGTGTTACAGTTTTCTTGTAAAAATAGTACTAAAAATCGAGTTTCATCAAAATCTGCCCACAAACAAAAAAGTTGGCCGCCATCTTGGATTTTTATTTTTTTTTACTTTGACGACATTTGATGACTTCTGTGGCCGAGTGGTGTACGCAACGGTTTTCAAGGTGCCGCTATCTCTAGAGGTCCCGGGTTCGATCCTCGGTCGGCTAAATATTGAAAACGAACTTTTCAAATAATCAAATTTTTAGCGCGTACCTTTTTAATAACAAATAAGTTTCGATTTACCGGTGTTAAAAAAAGCCCATTTTCAAAAATTTATTACTCGGTAACCAAGTGGAATTGAAACACGGGAGTTCTACTGTTGCATTTGTAAAGCTTAACTCTTTCCAATTATTGAAAAAAAGGGGGATGTCCAATTTTAAGGGTTTTGGAAACACCGTGCATGGCCCCCACAACCAAAATCGCTGTATCGAACTGTTTTTATTTCATGACAGATAATGAATTTCCTAACAATTTTTATATGAAAAAACTGACAAATGCGCAGTTATTGAGAAAAAAACTAGTTTTTTTGTATGAAAAAATATTAGTTTGCGTCGAGATTGCATCACATGTTAAAGAAGGCTAAATACTATTAGTACCTACGTAGATTAACAAAAATAGGCGAATCCAAAAAATTAAGTGATTTTTTATTTCTTTTTGATATTTTTGTTTCAAATTACTAATAACGTTGCAGGCCTCAGAAGCCATAGTCAGTTAAATTTATATGAAAAACGTTTCTACAAAGTAGCATTATATCAAATATTACTTTTTTTTATAAAGCTATTTTATAAAGATTACTACCTATTTCTCACGCTAGAGTTTTTGTACAATATTTAAATTTATAAGTTTTTATAGGTACCTACTTCGAGTCTTGTATTGTAACTATACATTATTAACTTAAAATGTAGCCATATTGTTGAGTTTACAATAACTTATTATAATTTGTTAAAATTTTGTAATTTACTAGACCTAAGCAAATTGTAAACTTGTTCATGGTTCTGTAATAAATAAAAAAAAAAAGCTACTAGCTGCTCGATCGGCGAAATTTGTACCGTCTTATCGACAGCACGCCACCTACCGGGTCCAATTGTAAATCTAAATCATTCTGGAATCCGCCTGAAGACACAAAAAAATTCATTGAAATTGAAACTATTTAGGAGGACTTCAGTTACATACACACGCACAGAAGAGTTATATATATAAATTATATCGATCCATTTATAGGAGGCAAAGGTGTTTTTATGAACGGGGCGAAAGACATTCTGTTTTCTCAGTAACGCTGTTCAAATGCACATTTGTTCTATTCTATTTATTTATTTTTATCAAGGTTTGTGTGTGGTTATGTGGTGTTATAGTATTGTATTTTGTTCTAATATTATGTATAAGTAGATTATTTTATATTTAACTTAGGTATTTAATATTTTTATTAGATGCTGCTAGTGTCAATTTAACAAAAACACTCTCTTGTAATTTTACATATTTTTAAAGATAGGTACTTACTTTAAACTGTCATAAAGGCGTATTATTATTTTTCACTGTGGGCAACTTTTTGGCCGAAGATGTAACTGTTCTAGTTAAGTTTGTCTTTCTAGTTTAAGTATGGCTGTTGTTGTCACAATAAATAAAATTAAAATTAAAATTAAAATTAAGAATTCACTGCTTACAAATAATTAAAAACGATCGTCAGTAACAAAAACAAACAAACACGTGTAATGTAGCGGACATACTAAACAAGTTCCTTCCTTCCGTTTTTAAATGCCGGCGCCGCGGCCACTCGGATAAACAATTAGCGAGCGGCGGCGACCGACGGATCACGCGAAAATGAACTTTAGCGTGAACGACGCATGATTCGTTATTATCTGACGTAGCGAAGATTTTGTCGATGCCGCGATCACACTTGAAATTGTTATACAATAATAAGTCTAATGTAGTGCGCGCAGAAGTTTAAATTGCTTTGACGCTTCAAAACCCTGTCGCAGGGTAAGACTTAAAAGGGTTTTTCGTTTATGGTAAGCGCTTACCCGAATTAACTTGATTCATTTGGTTACCCTGTCAATACGGTAAGTCGATGATATGCTTATCAATTTGAAAGGGTTTGTAGAAACAAGTCTTTAAAATACCCTATAAAAACCCGGGTTAGGGTAAGCGGTTCCGGTCCCTGTGTGTAAAGCGGTAAAGCTCAGCGCAGGCAGAACGGAAAATCCTCGCGGAATCTGAATGATGATCCTGAATAATGAACCATGTCACCATAGCCTATAAACCGCCTTCAAAAAAACCACATCAAAAAAGTAAGAAATAATTCCTCACCAAATAAATAACGTAAGTACTTTGAAGTCGGGCGTGAAACATGTAAGTACAATTTTTTGTTGTTTTTGTTAAAACCCGCCCGACTTCAAAGTACTTACGTTGTTTATTTGGTGAGGAATTATTTCTTCCTTTTTTGATGTGGTTTTTTTGAAGGCGGTTTAATTTTTTTATAAAAATAATTTTTTAATACAGTTGCTCAAAAAGTGGCGTATTGCAGGGACGTATAGCGTTCGGGATGCGGGCTATTACACACTCGAACTTTTTCTTTACCTTTCCCGAACTCGTGCGTTTTCTTTCCCAACTGTCAAAATATTGTCTATTAAAAAGAAAAACCAACCACGAAGTTTTTACTAAAAAAAAATCATAGAAGTTTTTATGATTCATGCAAATATAAGATTTTAAATTATTTTTATGCATTCACAATGCAATTTTTGGAAGTATACGAAAAATGTGATAGTAAAAAACCACGAGCCCTATAAGTAGCTTTCCCGCTATCCCGCCTGAAAGCTACTTATAGGGCTCGTGGTTTTTTACTATCACATTTTTCGTCATGCAAATATTTCTAAAAAGATTTAAAAGTAATTTTAATTATACATTAAATTAATATTAGTATCGGCCAAATTAAATTTATGTATATAAAAAATACATAAAATTGGCTGTATGACCACAGATTACTAAATATGGTATGACGTGCACTATTTACCATAGTATCTGCTTATAGGAGTTTGCGCAAGTAAGTGAAAAGAAAATGAGGGACCTTATTTCTTAATTATCTAAATTAGTTTTTTCTGGTTTTTATTGTGGTAGGTACTTAGTATGGTGGAATTAGTGCTTTAATGGAAAACGATGTGGTAAAAGAGAGAAATAAGGAAAGGCGCTCCTGTAGGATTCGGATTGCTTTTGTTAGGTTTCATTTCATTTCATCTCATTTAATTTAATTTTCATTTCATATCAATAAAAAATTCTACTGAAGCCTTGGCTGTATGATCATAGTTTCCTTTGCCAACCCAAAATGGGTGAAGAAAACAAAAAAAAAGTCTCTGCTTATATTCTTTTACGATTAGTTAATTGAGTTTATTGTGTTTTATTATTTTATTAAATTGCTTAATTTTTTCGCAACTGTATTAAAAATAGTTGTTCAGTACACGTGCGGAACCGTCATTGCAACTTGTTCCGACTGTCAACCCTCACCTTCGGCTGCGCCTCGGCTCGGGTAGACATTTGTCGGAACTCTTTGCAATGACAGACTTTCCGCACTTGTAATGAAATCTACTATTTATTTCACTCTTTTTAGTGCATCGTGCAGGCAATTTACGTGTCTTCTGGTAAATAGGTATGTGATCAAACTGAAAACCTCCTTTTTCGAAGTCGGTTAAAATACCTTGAGGTATCCCCTTTTTAACAAAACAAGAATAATCTAAATCGGTTTATAAACAAAGGAGTTATGCCTAAAGATACGTATTAAATTTACATAAAGCGGTAACGAAAACGACAGTATTTTCAAGATTTCCTGAAAATTACTAAACCGATTTCAAAATTTCAAAAAATGGGACCAACTTAGAATCCAACCTGATGTAATAACGTTTGAACCATTTCAATCGGTTCAGCCGTCTTCGAGTAATCGGTGGACATAAACAAAAAAAAAAAAAAAAACATACATACAGACGAATAGAGAACCTCCTCCTTTTTGATTTAGAAGTCGGTTAAAAATACAAAAATGCGCGCGAGCGACTATTTGATATTCATACAATTTTGTATTTTAGGCTATGGCGACATGGTTTATTTTTGAAATCGAATAGATCAAAATGTATGGAACAACATTCAATGTTGGTTTGGTACCATAGTAAAAGTTGTTTGTATGCATGAGTACATTGACCCCTTAAAATTCCGTCGACTTTTTTACAACACATTATACAGGGCGTCCCAAAACTAAGTCACATGGAGGGAAAGTACCTTAAATACTGAAGATATAAAATTTTACTGAAAGGAGACTTCATTTTTATTTTAAAAAGAAAACGAACTGCATTCAACGAATTTTAAATAATCAACTGTCTGAACTGGGAATCGAACCCGCCGAATGTAAAAAAAAATATTTCTCTAATTTAATTGTACCGATCGAAAGGCTCGATTATACCTTATCATTTCTTCTAAATAACATAGCATCTTAAATAAAAGGAAGACTACGAAATTTAACATTTAATGTTGAATAACAAGTTTGTGCAGCGTTATGGATAGCCTTTCCTGTGACTGTCGTGCTCAAAACTTTAACATTTCAGTGTATTACTAATGAGTGAAGATTGGAGCAATTATCATAAAGTGTTTGATAAAGTTAGTATGTGTTAAGTAACACCAGCTCAATTGGTTTAAAAATGTTTGAATACTTTGGTGCGGTCTATTTCAACATGTGGCATAGTCGTGGGACGCCCCCAGGGCTTCCAATGACTATGTCACATGGTGGCATAGACCACACCAAATACTGTAGATAGATAGAAAGTTTTATTGAAATAGGACTTTATTTTTAATTAAATAACAATAGAACTGCATTAAAAAAAAAATTATAATAGCATGTCCAAACCGAGAATCGAAACCGCACGAAATTATTCAAACTTTTTAAAACTTACTTAGCACGTGTTACTTATCACATTATCAAACACGTATGATAGGGAAATTAGGTATAATTGCTTGTTTTCGTAGTCTTCTTTTTATTTAAGATGCTATTTTATTTAGAAGAAATGCTTAGGTATAATCCATTCTTTCGATCGGTACAATTAAGTTAGAGAAATATTTTTTTTACATTCAGCGGGTTCGATTCCCAGTTCAGACAAGTGATTATTCAAAATTGTGTGAATGCAGTTCGTTTTCTTTTTAAAATAAAAATGAAGTCTCCTTTAAGTAAAATTTTATATCTTCAGTATTTAAGGTACTTTCCCTCCATGTGGCATAGTTTTGGGACGCCCTGTATATCGCATGATATAGCGTTTTACCGACTCTCAAATGTCAAAACCCATTGTCTTTTGACAGTTAAACGCGATAAAGCGCTATAACATATCGTGTTTTGTTGATCATGCGTTTGGTTTGGCGAATGCTCTAACCACTGACACGACTAATTACTCTGTAGCTCAGTGGTTAGAGCATTCGCCCGGACAGTGAAAGGTCGTGGGTTTCGAGTCCCATCGGAGCTAGTTGTGACTTGTGAGACGGGTCGATTTTTTCTAATACTTCATTTTCAATAATGAAAATTGCATTGCTCTGACCCGAGCCTTTCGGCAGCTTAGTTGGTCAGAGCATCGGGCCGGATTCCCGGAGGTGCGGGTTCGAATCCCGCCTGAAAGCTACTTATAGGGCTCGTGGTTTTTTTTACTATCACATTTATCCAATAAAGAAGTATTAGTAAAATCAACCCGTCTCACAACACACATACAGAACACAGCTCCAAGGCGCGCATCAGCGTTTCCGGCGCGGGCGGGTCAATGTATGTCTGTATGTATGAGTGTGTATGACTTACTCAACGCCGCGAGGTAGTTCAACAGCTCCAAGAAGTTGAAATGCACTGAATCCTCAATGTATGTCTGTATGTATGAGTGTGTATGACTCACCCAACGCCGCGAGGTAAGTAGGTAGGATTGATACGTGAATACGAAGTGACTTCAGCGATCAAATCGCTTGCATGTCGTTGAAGTTTTGTTACGTGAATTAGGCTATAAGTTGTCGATGTAAGTTTGTATGTATGAGTGTGTATGACTTACCCAACGCCGCGAGGTAGTTGAGTAGCTCCAAGAAGTCGAAATGCACTAAATCCTCAATGTATGTCTGTATGTATGAGTGTGTACGACTCACCCAAAGCCGCGAAGTAGTTCAACAGCTCCAAGAAATTGAAATGCACTAAATCCTCAATGTATGTCTGTATGTATGAGTGTGTACGACTCACCCAAAGCCGCGAGGTAGTTCAACAGCTCCAAGAAATTGAAATGCACTAAATCCTCAATGTATGTCTGTATGTATGAGTGTGTACGACTCACCCAACGCCGCAAGGTAGTTCAACAGCTCCAAGAAGTCGAAATGCGCTAAATCCTCAATGTATGGCTGTATGTATGAGGGTGTGTATGAGTGTATACGACACACCCAACGCCGCGAGGTAGGTAGGTAGCATTGATACGTGAATACGAAGTGACTTCAGCGATCAAATCGCTTGCATGTCGTTGAAGTTTTGTTACGTGAATTAGGCTATAAGTTGTCGATGTAAGTTTGTATGTATGAGTGTGTATGACTCACCCAACACCGCGAGGTAGTTCAACAGCTCCAAGCACTAAATCTTAATCCTCAATGTATGTCTTTTTGTATGAGTGTATGTATGAGTGAGTGTGTATGACTCACCCAACGCCGCGAGGTAGTTCAACAGTTCCAAGCACTAAATCTTAATCCTCAATGTATGTCTTTATGTATGAGTGTATGTATGAGTGTGTGTGTATGACTCACCCAACGCCGCGAGGTAGTTCAACAGCTCCAAGCACTAAATCCTCAATGTATGTCTGTATGTATGAGTGTGTGTGTATGATTCACCCAACGCCGCGAGGTAGTTCAGCAGCTCCAAGAAGTTGAAATGCACTAAATCCTCAATGTATGTGTGCATGTATGAGTGTGTGTATGACTCACCCGACGCCGCGAGGTAGTTCAGCAGGTCCAAAAAGTTGAAATGCACTAAATCCTTAATGTATGTCTGTGTATGTTTACGACTCACCCAACGCCGCGAGGTCGGTAGGTAGCATTGATACGTGAATATGTATGAGTGTGTGTATGAGTGTGTATGACTCACCCAACGCCGCGAGGTAGTTCAACAGTTCCAAGCACTAAATCTTAATCCTCAATGTATGTCTTTATGTATGAGTGTATGTATGAGTGTGTGTGTATGACTCACCCAACGCCGCGAGGTAGTTCAACAGTTCCAAGCACTAAATCTTAATCCTCAATGTATGTCTTTATGTATGAGTGTGTGTGTATGACTCACCCAACGCCGCGAGGTAGTTCAACAGCTCCAAGCACTAAATCCTCAATGTATGTCTGTATGTATGAGTGTGTGTGTATGATTCACCCAACGCCGCGAGGTAGTTCAGCAGCTCCAAGAAGTTGAAATGCACTAAATCCTCAATGTATGTGTGCATGTATGAGTGTGTGTATGACTCACCCGACGCCGCGAGGTAGTTCAGCAGGTCCAAGAAGTTGAAATGCACTAAATCCTTAATGTATGTCTGTGTATGTTTACGACTCACCCAACGCCGCGAGGTCGGTAGGTAGCATTGATACGTGAATATGTATGAGTGTGTTTATGAGTGTGTATGACTCACCCAACGCCGCGAGGTAGTTCAACAGTTCCAAGCACTAAATCTTAATCCTCAATGTATGTCTTTTTGTATGAGTGTGTGTATGAGTGTGTATGACTCACCCAACGCCGCAAGGTAGTTCAACAACTCCAAGAAGTCGAAATGCACTAAATTCTCAATGTATGTCTGTATGTATGAGTGTGTGTATGAGTGTGTATGACTCACCCAACGCCGCGAGGTAGTTCAACAGCTCCAAGAAGTTGAAATGCACTAAATCCTCAATGTATGTCTGTATGTATGAGTGTGTATGAGTGTGTGTGTATGACTCACCCAACGCCGCAAGGTAGTTCAACAGCTCCAAGCACTAAATCTTAATCCTCAATTTTTATTTTTATGTATAAGTGTATGTATGAGTGTGTATGAGTGTGTGTGTATGACTCACCCAACGCCGCGAGGTAGTTGAGCAGCTCCAAGGCGCGCATCAGCGTTTCCGGCGCAGGCGGGTCAATATATGTCTGTATGTATGAGTGTGTATGAGTGTGTGTGTATGACTCACCCAACGCCGCGAGGTAGTTCAACAGCTCCAAGGCGCGCATCAGCGTTTCGGGCGCGGGCGGGTCCATGAAGTCGAAATGCACCAAGTCGTCGATTCCCAGCTTTTTCAACTGCAAAACTAATGAGTGTGTGTGTACGACTCACCCAACGCCGCGAGGTAGTTCAACAGTTCCAAGCACTAAATCTTAATCCTCAATGTATGTGTGTATGTATGAGTGTGTATGAGTGTGTGTGTACGACTCACCCAACGCCGCGAGGTAGTTGAGCAGCTCCAAGGCGCGCATCAGCGTTTCGGGCGCGGGCGGGTCCATGAAGTCGAAATGCACCAAGTCGTCGATTGTGTGTGTATGACTCACCCAACGCCGCGAGGTAGTTGAGCAGCTCCAAGGCGCGCATCAGCGTTTCGGGCGCGGGCGGGTCCATGAAGTCGAAATGCACCAAGTCGTCGATTGTGTGTGTATGACTCACCCAACGCCGCGAGGTAGTTGAGCAGCTCCAAGGCGCGCATCAGCGTTTCGGGCGCGGGCGGGTCCATGAAGTCGAAATGCACCAAGTCGTCGATTGTGTGTGTATGACTCACCCAACGCCGCGAGGTAGTTGAGCAGCTCCAAGGCGCGCATCAGCGTTTCGGGCGCGGGCGGGTCCATGAAGTCGAAATGCACCAAGTCGTCGATTGTGTGTGTATGACTCACCCAACGCCGCGAGGTAGTTGAGCAGCTCCAAGGCGCGCATCAGCGTTTCGGGCGCGGGCGGGTCCATGAAGTCGAAATGCACCAAGTCGTCGATTGTGTGTGTATGACTCACCCAACGCCGCGAGGTAGTTGAGCAGCTCCAAGGCGCGCATCAGCGTTTCGGGCGCGGGCGGGTCCATGAAGTCGAAATGCACCAAGTCGTCGATTCCCAGCTTTTTCAACTGCAAAACTACAGATCCTAAGTTTGATCTGCAAGCCAACGCACCCCGGCATTAGAATCGCTCCGGCGCCAAACCAATCTACACTCTATGGTTATTAGTACAAAGCTAAATAATAGGTCTTTACCTATGAAATTGCCGTTTTGTATGGAGATTTCTGTAATTATTTTTTTTCCATACTAACGTTTTTGTTATTATTTAACGACTAATATTATGTACATTTACAAAATTTTACACACGTATTTATGGACATTTTAACTACTAAATGACACATTCGTTAAGAGAAAAAAAATTTTTTTCACTAAGTTACAACTAATAAAGTACGAAATTCTGGAAACAAAAATAGTCGTAACTTTCGGAATAAGTATTTTCTATGTAAATAATCAAATATCGTGGTTATTAAATTATCGATAGTTGCTCGATACGGTCTTAATGTAAAACAATATTAAAGAAATTATATATTTCTAATATTATAAAAGTTGTTAAGTTATATGTACAAAAGAAAAAAACGGCAATTTCATATGTAAAGACCTATTATTATCTACGGAAATCTATAAGTGTTTTGTAAAAACTTCGTTTTTATGACAAGCTTTTTTTGTTGACTGTACTTTAATATTGTATTGTCAATATTGTCATCCAATCCAAACCAAACCTGGGGGGCTACCGCGTAACTTTATGGATATGAACTTCATACGTTTTTTGAAAATTTTAGTCAATTTTATAGAAAAAATAGCCACTATCAGTTTTTAATTTTATGGCGTCGGGTATAACGATAGCTAGCTAACAACGTTTAACAGAACAAAGCATCAAAAATCTATCAAAATAAGGAATTCAAATGACACTTGAAGCCCATACCCATATCCAAATTTTTAAGCCAGTAGCCCCCCTATATGCAAAGTTTCAGCTCAATCGGACACTGGGAAGTGGGTCAAATTTAGCTTGCAAGATTTGTCCCCCACTAACTAACTAACTAACATGGCAAGTTAATAATAAGTTTTTGACGACCGATTTGGCGCAGGGGTAGGATACCTGCCTTCTGCGCCAGAGGTCTCGGGTTCGATTCCCGAACAAGACAAATATTTGTGTGCATGAACATGTCTATTTGTCTTGGTCTGGGTGTTTTCTATGTATATTAAGTATGTATTAAAAAAAAAAGTATGTAAGTATATATTTATCCGTTATCTAGTTTCCATAACACAGTTTCTTAATGGTATCTACTTATGAGCTAGATATTTAAGTGTGATTGTGATAAGTTATTCATTTATTTATTTAATATTATATGTATTTGTATAAACTTCGTTTTTATGACAAGCTTTTTTGCTGACTGTACTTTAATATTGTATTGTCATCTGAACCAAACCTAAATTTCAGCTCCATCGGACACTGGGAAGTGGGTCAAATTTAGCTTGCAAGATTTGTCCCCCACTAACTAACAAACTAACTAACATGGCATGTTAAATCAGTTTTAGTAAAAATTTCATTTTTATGACAAGCTTTATTGTTGACTGTACTTTAATATTGTATTGTCATCCAAACCAAAGCTGTATGCAAAGTTTCAGCTCAATAGGACACTGGGAAGTGGGTCAAATTTAGCTAGCAAGATTTGTCCTCCACTAAATAACTAACAAACTAACATTGCAAGTTAAATAAAAGCTTGGTAATAAAGCTGAAGAGTGTGTTTATTTGATTGAACACTTAACTACTAGACCGATTTAGAAAATTATTTGACCATTAGAAAGCTACATTTTTCCCGAGTGACATAGGCTATATTTTATTACGACATTCCCACAGGAATGGGTAGTTAAGAGATATGGTCATTTTTAAGATTTCGAATCGATCAATATCGAAATGAGATCAGCAAAGAATTTTATGAAAAGCAAAATAAACTATCATGAATTTAAGAAAAAGTTAATTTATTTTTGCCTATATCTGATATCCTCCTACTAATATTATAAATGTGAAAGTTTAGATGTTTGGATGTTTGAATGTTTGTTACTCAATCACGCAAAAATGGCTGAACGGATTTGGCTGAAATTTAGGACACAGATACTTTGTAGCCTGGAGAGGAACATAGGACACATTTTATCCCGGAAAAATATCACATTCCCGCGGGATAAAGTCGTGTAGTCCACGCGGGCGAAGCCGCGGGCGGAAAGCTAGTAAGCTAATAAAGTCATAAGTTGTAGGTTTCATTAGGAATAAAAATCTATTTATTTGCAATATGCTTATGTCCGGGATTTAAATTGGTGATCCAAAATTTAATATTATCTGATGAGACATGTAAACTAAAATCTATGTACTCTTTATGCATATAATAAAAATTATTAGTTTGTTTGTATCTTTGAATGTGCTATTCTATGAGGAATTTCTTTTCAATAGTAGTTACTCTATAACTTTGCAAGTAAATAGTTTTATCTAGCATCAAACCTATAATAATAAATCAATGATACTCGAGTACTCATACCTCAAGGTTACCTCAAGGTCCCCGGAGAAGGGTTATACTGTCATTTTATTATAAGCTATTTGTTACTCAAAGTTGTCAACTTTTAACTTGGCAAGTAAATAGTATTTTCTGGCATTAAACCAATAATAATAAATCAATGATCTCGAGTACTCTTAAGATCACATGTAAACTAAAATCTATGTACTCTTTATGCATATTATAAATCTGAAGTTAGTATGTTTGATTGCGCTACTCTGTGAGGTTTTTCATTTTAATTTAATAAGGTACTAGTTACTCAAAGTTGTCAACTTTTAACTTTTTTTTTTTTTTTACTAACTTTTAACTTGGCAAGTAAATGGTTACTTGAGTACTCGTAAGGTCACCTCCAGATCTCCGGATAAGTGTTGTCCTGTCATTTTAATATAAGCTACTATTGTAGTAACTCAAAGTCGTCAACTTAATTAGTAGATTGTACAACAAGTGCATAAAAGGTACCATTTTACCCGAGACGTATATATCCATCCGAGCCGTAGGCGAGGTTGGATAGTCAATTCGAGGGTAAAATGGGTTTTATGTACGAGTTATAAACACACGCAATTAAAGGAGATCAGTCACGCTTCATACATGTTTGGACCAAAAAAGTAAAAGTATCGGCCAACGAAAAAAATTTGCATATTACTATTGTAAATAGTGTAGCGATAATTTTTTGTTATGGCGTCAACAGTGTACGATTAGCGGCCAAGCTGTTATTCAAGTTTGAAAATACCATTTTTTCTCTCTTTATTTTCAAACTTGAATACAGCTTGGCCAAAGTGCGGCCAACGAAAAAAAATTGCACATTACTATTGTAAACAGTGTTACGATCATTTTTTGTTATGGCGACAACAGTGTACGATTAGCGGCCAAGCAGTTATTCAAGTTTAAAAATGTATTTTTTTTTTGTCTTTATTTTCAAACTTAAATACAACTTGGCCAAAGTGCGGCCAAAGAAAAAAAATTGCACATTACTATTGTAAAAAGTGTAACGATAATTTTTTGTTATGGCTTCAACAGTGTACGATTAGCGGCCAAGCAGTTATTCAAGTTTGAAAATAACATTTTTTTTCTCTTTATTTTCAAACTTGAATACAGCTTGGCCAAAGTGCGGCCAACGAAAAAAAAATGCACATTACTATTGTAAACAGTGTAACGATCATTTTTTGTTATGGCGACAACAGTGTACGATTAGCGGCCAAGCAGTTATTCAAGTTTGAAAATGTAATTTTTTTTTGTCTTTATTTTCAAACTTAAATACAGCTTGGCCAAAGTGCGGCCAACGAAAAAAAATTGCACATTACTATTGTAAAAAGTGTAACGATAATTTTTTGTTATGGCGTCAACAGTGTACGATTAGCGGCCAAGCAGTTATTCAAGTTTGAAAATAACATTTTTTTTCTCTTTATTTTCAAACTTGAATACAGCTTGGCCAAAGTGCGGCCAACGAAAAAAAAAAAATGCACATTACTATTGTAAACAGTGTAACGATCATTTTTTGTTATGGCGACAACAGTGTACGATTAGCGGCCAAGCAGTTATTCAAGTTTGAAAATGTAATTTTTTTTCTCTTTATTTTCAAACTTAAATACAGCTTGGCCAAAGTGCGGCCAACGAAAAAAAATTGCACATTACTATTGTAAACAGTGTTACGATCATTTTTTGTTATGGCGACAACAGTGTACGATTAGCGGCCAAGCAGTTATTCAAGTTTGAAAATAACATTTTTTTTCTCTTTATTTTCAAACTTGAATACAGCTTGGCCAAAGTGCGGCCAACGAAAAAAAAATGCACATTACTATTGTAAACAGTGTAACGATCATTTTTTGTTATGGCGACAACAGTGTACGATTAGCGGCCAAGCAGTTATTCAAGTTTGAAAATGTAATTTTTTTTTGTCTTTATTTTCAAACTTAAATACAGCTTGGCCAAAGTGCGGCCAACGAAAAAAAATTGCACATTACTATTGTAAAAAGTGTAACGATAATTTTTTGTTATGGCGTCAACAGTGTACGATTAGCGGCCAAGCAGTTATTCAAGTTTGAAAATAACATTTTTTTTCTCTTTATTTTCAAACTTGAATACAGCTTGGCCAAAGTGCGGCCAACGAAAAAAAAAAATGCACATTACTATTGTAAACAGTGTAACGATCATTTTTTGTTATGGCGACAACAGTGTACGATTAGCGGCCAAGCAGTTATTCAAGTTTGAAAATGTAATTTTTTTTCTCTTTATTTTCAAACTTAAATACAGCTTGGCCAAAGTGCGGCCAACGAAAAAAAATTGCACATTACTATTGTAAACAGTGTTACGATCATTTTTTGTTATGGCGACAACAGTGTACGATTAGCGGCCAAGCAGTTATTCAAGTTTGAAAATAACATTTTTTTTCTCTTTATTTTCAAACTTGAATACAGCTTGGCCAAAGTGCGGCCAACGAAAAAAAAATGCACATTACTACTGTAAACAGTGTAACGATCATTTTTTGTTATGGCGACAACAGTGTACGATTAGCGGCCAAGCAGTTATTCAAGTTTGAAAATGTAATTTTTTTTCTCTTTATTTTCAAACTTAAATACAGCTTGGCCAAAGTGCGGCCAACGAAAAAAAATTGCACATTACTATTGTAAACAGTGTAACGATCATTTTTTGTTATGGCGACAACAGTGTACGATTAGCGGCCAAGCAGTTATTCAAGTTTGAAAATGTAATTTTTTTTTTCCTTATTTTCAAACTTGAATACAGCTTGGCCAAAGTCACTTTGTGTTGTAGTCAATATCTATTTTAGGGAGACATATTTCCTTATTCTGGCTCTGTAGTGTACTAGACCTTAGTTAAAGTTACTATTTAGCTAAAAGTATTGCATTATTGTTTAGTCGATTCACGTACCCAGCAGGTGGGACGTTCGTGGGTCAGTTATAATGCTGACGAGGAACTGATCTCAATGTAATTACTGATATTCTGATAAATGATTACATTTTTCGTGGTGTGTCAATCCGTTTTGCGATCGTATTTATACCAAAAACTAGCGGCCGCCCGCGGTTTCACCCGCGTGGTTCCCGTTCCCGTGGGAATATCGGGATGAAAAGTACATATAAACCTTCCTCTTGAATCACTTTATCTATTAAAAAAACCGCATCAAAATCCGTTGCGTAGTTTCAAAGATTTAAGCATACAAAGGGACATAGGGACAGAGAAAGCGACTTTGTTTTATACTATGTAGTGATAATGACATTTTCAAACTTGAATAACTGCTTGGCCGCTAATCGTACACTGTTGACGCCATAACAAAAAATGATCGTTACACTGTTTACAATAGTAATGTGCAATTTTTTTTCGTTGGCCGCACTTTGGCCAAGCTGTATTCAAGTTTGAAAATAAAGAAAAAAAAATTACATTTTCAAACTTGAATAACTGCTTGGCCGCTAATCGTACACTGTTGTCGCCATGACAAAAAAGGATCGTTACACTGTTTACAATAGTAATGTGCAATTTTTTTTTGTTGGCCGCACTTTGGCCAAGCTGTATTCAAGTTTGAAAATGAAGAAAAAAATGTCATTTTCAAACTTGAATAACTGCTTGGCCGCTAATCGTACACTGTTGACGTCATAACAAAAAATGATCGTTACACTGTTTACAATAGTAATATATAATGTTTTTTCGTTGGCCGCACTTTGGCCAAGCTGTATTCAAGTTTGAAAATCAAGACAAAAATGTCATTTTCAAACTTGAGTAACTGCTTGGCCGCTAATCGTACACTGTTAACGCCATAACAAAAAAATATCGTTACACTGTTTACAATAGTAATGTGCATTTTTTTTTCGTTGGCCGCACTTTGGCCAAGCTGTATTCAAGTTTGAAAATGAAGAAAAAAATGTCATTTTCAAACTTGAATAACTGCTTGGCCGCTAATCGTACACTGTTGACGTCATAACAAAAAATGATCGTTACACTGTTTACAATAGTAATATATAATGTTTTTTCGTTGGCCGCACTTTGGCCAAGCTGTATTCAAGTTTGAAAATCAAGACAAAAATGTCATTTTCAAACTTGAGTAACTGCTTGGCCGCTAATCGTACACTGTTAACGCCATAACAAAAAAATATCGTTACACTGTTTACAATAGTAATGTGCATTTTTTTTTCGTTGGCCGCACTTTGGCCAAGCTGTATTCAAGTTTGAAAATAAAGAGAAAAAAATGTCATTTTAAAACTTGAATAACTGCTTGGCCACTAATCGTACACTGATGACGTCATAACAAAAAACGATCGTTACACTATTTACAATAGTAATCTGCAATTTTTTTTTGTTGGCTGCACTTTGGCCAAGCTATATTCAAGTTTGAAAATGAAGAAAAAATGACATATTCAAACTTGAATAACTGCTTGGCCGCTAATCGTACACTGTTGACGTCATAACAAAAAATGATCGTTACACTGTTTACAATAGTAATTTGCAATTTGTTTTCGTTGGCCGGCACTTTTACTTTTTTGGTCCAATTTGACTGATCTCCTTTCGTTAAATAAACTTTATTAATACGTAACGTATTTCATTCTGTTTCGTCAATTTTGTACATAATCCATGTTAAATTACCAAATTAATAAAACTAGGCAAAATTAATGAGTTTCAAAGAAATAAGTATTCCAAGAGCATTATGGACTACAATCTATGCTAAAGTCACTGTGCTGCCACTGCCACGTATAAAAAAAAGAAAAAGAAAGTCTTCCCGCCAATATGGCGAAGTCTCTAGTTTTTGTTTTTTGCAATATTGTTGTTTATTTTCCTCACACTCAAAGTGAAAAGCAGAGTGTATAACTCGTACATAAAACCCATTTCGTCTCGGGTAAAATAGCACGTTTTATGCACTTGTTGTACAATCTACTATTTTCTAGCATTAAAACTATAATAATAAATCAATGATACTCGTGTACTCCTAAGGTCACCTTAAGATCTCCGGATAAGTGTTGTCCTGTCATTTTAATATGAGCTACTTGTTACTCAAAGTCGTCATCTTTTAACTTGGCAAGTAAATAGTTTTCCCTAGCATTAAACCTATAATAATAAATCAATGATCTCGAGTACTCTTAAGATCACATGTAAACTAATATTATAAATCTGAAGTTTGTATGTTTGATTGTGTTACTCTGTGAGGTTTTTCATTTTAATTTAATAAGCTATACTAGTTACTCAAAAAAACTTTTAACTTGGCAAGTAAATAGTTTTTTCTAAATTAAACCTATAATAATAAATCAATGATACTCGAGTACTCGTAAGGTCACTTCAAGATCTCCAGATAAGTGTTGTCCTGTCATTTTAATATAAGCTACTAGTTACTCAAAGTCGTCAACATAATAAATAGTTTTTCCTAGCATTAAACCTATAATAATAAATCAATGATACTCGTGTACTCCTAAGGTCAACTCAAGATCTCCGGATAAGTGTTGTCCTGTCATTTTAATATGACGTACTAGTTACTCAGTCATCAAATTAAAAATAAGTTTTTCCTAGCATTAAACCTATAATAATAAATCAATGATACTCGTGTACTCCTAAGGTCACCTCAAGATCTCCGGATAAGTGTTGTCCTGCATCTCGTTCTTGTAGGCCTTCTCTGTGTACAGCCGGAAGCATTTTCCGGGCCGGGTGCGCCCGGCGCGGCCCGCTCGTTGCTGGGCGGAGGCCTGAGGAAGAAAATATTACATTAGATTCTTTATTCATAATCAATTTACATTGTGTTTGAATATAAATTAATAAAATTACTTAACAAAATAATAATATAAATTAATTATCTATACTTCTATACTTACTAATATTATAAAGAGGAAAAATTTGATTGTTTGTTTGTTTGCATCGAAAAGGCTCCGAAACTACTGATTAATATAATAAACATTACGTGTGATAATAAACTACCGATTTAAAAAATTCTTTCACCATTACAAAGCTACATTCTTCCCGAGTGACATAGGCTATATTTTATCCCGATATTCCCACGGGTACATGTACTACGCGGGTAAAACCGTGAGGATCCGCTAGTAACTAAATACAATTGGAGGGCACAAGGCTAGAATAATGAGCGTCTATCCATTCTAAAGTTTTTTGAGATTGGCTGAATTGAAAATGTAATAATTAGTAAATAATAGTGACAACATTAATACAATTTTTTTGCAGTATAAACTCAGTATGTAGACCGGTAAATTCAAGATGGTGAAAGGGATGAGAGACACACTTTTTTTTTCACTTTTCTCAACTCACCTTACTAATAGGCGAGACCAGGGGGGGGGGGGGGGGGGGTTCATACCCATAACTTTATGGGTATGAACTTCATACGTTTTTGGGAACTTTAATGCCCGTTTGCACTAAACTCGGGTTGAGCTTGTCATAGATAAGATACATCTTAGCTTAGAAACAGCCTAAAACAGCCGAGCTAAAATTTTTGTTTGCACTGACAGACTACGTCGTAACTTAGTCATCGCCTTGCTAAGAGAATGAATGAATAAATTCAAATATTAATTGTTTATGGATTTTAAAACTGGCGAGGTAAAGTAGGTAACTGGTTATTTTTTTGGTTGAAATTTCTCATTGATTCCTTCGTGAGTTAAAAGGAGACAAAAGCTAAGGCGTTGTCTATTTTATTTGGTAGGGGTAATTCACCGAGAAAAGAAAAAGTCAACTGAGCTCAACTGTCAAGAAAAACATAATACAGTTTTTTTTTAATAAATGATGAATGACGTATGTCACATGTGTTGTGTCTCTATCTAACAAACAAGAATACAAAAGCCACAAGCTTTTCTGTTCCGGTGACAGCCGTGACAGAGGAGTCACTAGCAATACGAAATTAGCTGTCGTATGAAAACTGTTTTAGTTCCAAAGATAATCACCAGAACAGAAAAGCTTGTCGCACTACTCTTTGCTCACAATGCCACAGACAATAACCACTGATATAGGTATTTCTTAAGCCTTAGGTGCCCGATATTGGGCCCGTAAGTTAAGAATAGCCTAAAGTGCATTTAGGAATGTCCTCAGGTTAGTGCAAAGCAATTTTTTGTTAAGAATGTCTTAAGTTAGCTAGGAAAAGACTTAGGCGATTCTTAAGTTTAGTGCAAACGGGTGTAAGTCAATTTTATAAAGAAAATAGCTGCTATCAGTTCCTTGTTTTGTGACGTCGGGTATAACGATAGCTAGCTAGCGACGTTCAATAGAACAAAGCAGCAAAAATCTATCAAGATAACGAATTCAAATGACAGTTGAAGCCCATACCCATATCCATATTTCTTAGTTGGTAGCCCCCCTGAAGCGACTCGACCCTAATCCTAGGGTTGTACAAATGTACACCTTCTGTTTGGCGAAGTTGCTATAGTTGACCGCATTAGTGACAACATAAATATGAAATTTTTGCAATGTAACTTAGTACATAGACAGGTAAATTCAAGGTGGTTCACTTTTTTTTAATTTCACAAATTTTCCCCTTTTTCCGTCCTTTAATCACACTTTTCACCACGTTTTTCTTTATATTTTCCCAATTTTTCTCCATTTTTCAGCCCTTTAAATCACATTTTCACAAATTTTCCTCTTTTTCACACATTTTTTCACTCATTTTTTTCTCTCACTCACTCACCTTACTAATAGGCGAGACCAGCAGCGACTCGACCCTAATCCTAGGGTTGTACACCTTCTGTTTGGCGAAGCCCGGGTCGATGACGAACACCACCCCGTCTATAGTGAGCGAAGTCTCCGCGATGTTGGTGGACACGACGACTTTGCGGCCGATCGCGCCGTTCGCGCGGTTGGGGGGTGCGGGTTCGAAGATTCTGGGGAAATTGGTAAAATAAAAAATATATTTCAAAACTTCTTTTAACGACTTTCGACGCTTCTCGTAACGACTCCGTAGCACAGTGGTTAGAGCAGTCGCCCGGATAGCGAAAGGTCGTGGGTTCGAGTATCATCGGACCAGCCCCATTATGCACAAACCGTCGGAAACGGAATCGGATTCGAATTCTGTGCTTTGTCTATTCTATAGTGAGTGACAGAGACAGTGCATACGTTCCGCTGTCGGGAGCGTTACCGACGGTTTGTAAATCAGGGGGCTGGTTGTGAGACGGGTTGATTGTTTCTAATTACTTCATTTTCAATTTTTCAATAATAAAAATTGCATTGTGAATGCAAAAAATAAAAAATATATTTCAAATTATTTTTACTAAGTACTACTTTTTACTCTGGGAGGTATTATTAATCAACTTTATAGTTCGAAAACAATGTTAATACAAAGTACGATACGTGCAAGCTAAGTTATTTATCACAATAAAAATCAACATTCAAAAATTTTCGGCAAACAAAATTTACACTCGAAACTGTTTTTTCGGGTTGATGTAACGTTTTACTTTTTTGGCGGTGTTGTACTTACATCAATTCTACATAAATAAAAATGTTGCCCATAAGAAAAACTAGGGTAAACATTGCATAATCAAAAAAATCTAAAAAATCACGATTAATAAAAAAAAACAGATTTTTTTGATTTAAATAAAAAAATCGTGATTATTTTCAGCCCTGTTTGAATATGCTACATACATCAATAACATAAGAACTTACCTCTGCTGCAAGTTAGGTGGCAAAGTAGAATACAGCGGTATACACTTCAGCTCCCCTGCATCCGGTCCAAGATTATCTATCTCCCTCTTAATCCTCTTACATGCATCTTCTATCTCTTCCTGTCCCGTCAAAAATAACAATATATCCCCCGTTATCTCCTCACAAATGTGTATCTGAACAACCGTTCTAATCGCAGCTTCTAAATAATCCCTTTCCGGTTTCGGAGTGTAAAAGATTTCAACGGGATGAGTACGACCAGGGACGTTCATCAACGGTGCGTTGTCAAAGTACTGCTGGAACTTGCCAGCGTCTAATGTTGCAGACATAATAACTAGTTTTAAATCATTACGTTGTTTGATGACTTCTTTTAACACTCCCATGAGAATGTCTGTGGCCAGCGTTCTCTCGTGGGCCTCGTCGAGGAGTATAACTCTGTATTGTTCTAACATTGGGTCGGACATGGCTTCTCGAAGAAGCATACCATCTGTCATGTATTTGAGCACTGTTTGGGGTCCAGAGCAATCTTCGAAACGGATACTGTAGCCCACTTGTTGACCTGTGGAAGAATGGGAATGTAAATTAATGAATAGAAGTTTAACATAGTCGCATCTCTCCAACTGTACTATTAAAAAAAAACTATTTGTAGACTAGCAATCCTCGCGGTTTCACCCGCGTGGTACCCGTTCCCGTGGGAATATCGGGATAAAATATAGCCTATATCACTCGGGAAGAATGTAGCTTTATAATGGTCAAAGATTTTCCTAACTTATTTCCTAAAGTTGGTGACCATTGAAACCTTACCAAAACACACATCCATATCTTCAGCCACTCAAACTAACACGACAATAATACTAGAAGTTTTAAGATGTTTCTAACTTAATTCACCCAGTTGTTACTGAAACTAACTTTTTTTAAAGGCGAAAAAAAAAACAACAAGAATAAAATGACCACTCGTAGCTATGTTTGTACCAAGGGTAATTTTGATGATTTTTTTTATCTTTATCACAATTGGTAGCTGTAAATAGGTTAAGTTGTGAGAATTGAAACCTTACCCAGGGCGACATCCATTTCCTCAGCCACTCGCTGTGCCACAGACATGGCAGCCACCCTCCTCGGCTGAGTGCAAGCCACTCCCTTAGACTTGCCCGCAGTCACCGCTGCAAACTCCACCGACCACTGCGGTATCTGTGTGGTCTTCCCGGACCCAGTCTCCCCGACCAGGACCACACATTGGTGCGTGTTGAGGAGTCTCATGAAATCGTTCTTGTACTCCCAGACGGGGAGCCCTAGGCGGCGGCGGAGGAGCTCGTGGTAGCGTTGCGAGTGGGGTAAACCTGTTGGCAAGTGTAAAAAAATTGGGTTGGAGTAACAGAAGAAAGGTTTCTTTAGAGAGAATAAGTTTTTAGTAAAAATTTCATTTTTATGACAAGCTGTTTTGCTGAAAACCAAACTTGCATACAAAATTTCAGCTCAATTGGACACTGGGAAGTGGGTCAAATAAGGCTTGTAAGATTTGACCCGAACGGACATACATGCATACCTACGTGGCTAAGAACCATCTCGATTAATATAGCTTTCAATTAAAAACCGCAATGAAATCGCCTGATCCATTAAGGCACTACGAATATACGTACAGACAGACAGGACATAAGGTCATAGCCCATTTATACCGCACCGCTCCCACCCAACCAATGTATGAGCAGTAGGGCATGCACCCGGGTACACCCGGTTCTGAAGTACCCGGGTATACCCGGGTATTTCAATAAGTCTGTGGAACCGGTTCTGAGCCTTGGAACCGGGTTGGCCCGGTTCTGATAAGATTACTATAATTTTGTATTAATTGCTAATTTAAATTACGCGCGTTGAAGTGTTGTGGAACTTTTGATGTTTAGCGAGCTGGCAACGTTGCGCGAGCTCACTTTCATCGCAGGCACGCCTACATGTACACAACATATTACCACAAAAACAGTTTACCAAAGCTGTAAATAACTATTTTTTCTGACTATTCTTTATTTTTTACATATTCCACCCAATGGATCGATCTCGAGTTTTGTTTTAAGATCTCTTATTTAAGTAAGAACTATTATTTCCTAATTTTCTGTCAACTGCAAACCAAAAAATCGGCCAAGTGCGAGTTGGACTCGCCCATAAAGGGTTCCGTACCCAATTATTGTACCGATTGTTTATACCTAGCCAAAATTCCAGTATAATTTTTCCTCGGCAAAGTATAACTTTGTTTTTCATAGTGTTTGTATGACAAAGTTACATTTGCGCTTTTTAAAAATGTAGTATATCTCAAAAAGTGCTTAATATATCTCGTTTAAACCATTTTTCGTTGAAAGTTCTTATTAAAAAAATTGGTTTGTACGAGAGTAAGCAGTTTTTGAGATATACTACATTTTTAAAAACACACATTTTACCACTTTGGAAGGCACAAAAATTGACTTAAAAAAAATGATTTGAGAAACCTGCATGTCATTTTTAAAGACCTATCTATAGACACCCCACACGAATATGTTTGATAAAAAAATATTTTTCAGTTTTAGTTCCATGTATGCCTTCCTTAAATTGTTGTTTTTTTTATTTTTGTCTTAAAATCGTAAAGCGGCTTACAGAATACATCTACCTACCAAGTTTCAACTGTGTAGTTTTTATAGTTTTGGAATAAAGTGGCTGTGTCATACAGACGGACGGACGGACGGACAGACGGACGAACAGACAGACAGACAGACATGACGAATCTATAAGGGTTCCGTTTTTTGGCATTCGGCTACGGAACCCTAAAAATCCAACCAAATTATTTAAATTGTTTTAAGAGCTAGTTTTTGTTGATTATTTAATAGTGTGAAGAGTAAGTTTTTGTTGATTATTTAATAATAGTTTCAAGAGTTAGTTTTATTTGATTAAATGTGGTCGTCCAAATCAAAAGGGACCTTGTGGCGCTCGGCACTTACGCCTTTGTTGTTGTTGTTCGAATACAAAACAACGACAGTAAAGACGTATGCGCCGGCCGCTATATGGTCCCTTTTGAATTGGACGACCACATATAATAGTTATAAAACGTTGATTTGACACCAATACCAACTTGGTTTTTATTCATATCTCATTATAACTCCTACGTTACCAAACTCTCAATTATCATTTACTTATACATTTTTTTAATAAAAAATACGATTTAAAAAACCGGGTAGAACCGGGTGACCCGGTTCCGACTACTTCTAGAACCGGGTATGCAAAATCTAGAGCCGGACCCGGTTCTGCATGCCCTAATGAGCAGTCAAATATGGACTTAATGGCGTGCTTTGTAGACGCACTTTAGCTTGCGGCAGGCTCGCATACCGCGCACTGTCTGCTATGGTATATTGTTACTGTAAAGTGCATCTACAGTGAACAATATTAAGTCCATATTTGGCTGCTCATACTTTGGTTGGGTCGGAGCGGTGCGGTATAAGTGGGCTATGGCCTACAGGCAGGGGGGTGTCACTCCGCAGTTTAGGTACATTCGGCCGGCGCGCCTGCCGGGTAGGCGTATGTCAGAAGGATGCCGCTCGGCTCGTGCGCTCCACGTTCGCGCGAAAAACAATCGATCATTTCTTTGATTTTTGTGCACCGAACAATGACTACTAAACGTTCTTATAATCAGTATATAAGATACTGTTGTGTTTACGGGTGTATAAATAAAAGAAAGAACAAAATAAACAACAAAACCGAACTCGCAAGTCGCTCGCAACCCTAACCAGCAAGCGAGCTGTTTGAGACATTCATAGAAATACAAACGCTCGCGCGTAGATATTGGGTACAGTTTTGCTTGCATGCGCGAACTCTAGGTTATTATAACAGTAGGCAAGCAATGACAAAGCAACCGGAATTGGACTTTATTTCCACGCAGAAAGATTTATTTTTATTTGAATGAGCTTGCAGAGTGAGTCTTCTGTGCCTTAGCACTATTATTTATTCTGTGCTACAGGCCTCAAACTTATAACACCCCTCTTTGCGCTGCGTCGGGGGTTAAAAATGAATAAATATGAACTTACCAGTGAACGGGTTCACACCCGGAGTGCTTGTTGGCCTGATGGATTTTCATCAAACGTGGCTAAGAACCATCTCGATTAATATAGCGTTCAATTAAAAACCGCAATGAAATCGCCTGATCCATTTAGGCACACGAATATACCTACAGACAGATATAGGCCTCAAACTTATAACACCCCTCTTTGCGCTGCGTCGGGGGTTAAAAATGAATGAATATGACTCACCAGTAAACGGGTTCACTCCCGGAGTGCTTGTTGCAGTCGGTGGCATGCTGGTGCCGAGGGTTGCAACTAAATCCGAAGACTCGCCACCGCCTCCAGACTTGGCTGCTGCAGCTGCTTTCTCCTCCCTGAAAAGTATAAATTAATAGTTAAAAGTAACTGCCAAGCCTTTGCAGTGCAGGGTCATATTTGTATGGGTAATATCTTAGTAACAACATGGTGCAAGAAAAAAAATTGAATTACGCGATTATAATGCCACCACACATAGCACACACATTTGAACAAATGTTTGAAGACCTTTCCTTCTGGCATGGCAAAGTACAGTATTTTTTTTATCAAAGGCTTTAACAAATACCTACTCAAATACCCGTGCTACACATGTGAAATGTTTGTGCTATGTCTGGTGCCGGCTTAATACTAATGTGACCTATGTAACCTTGAAAAGCACTAGGGAGTGCAATCTCGGTATTCCGAGATCTTGAAATACCGAGATCTTGCACCAATTTTGCAAGATTGATCTTGCACATAAAATAGTGCGCGATCTCGCGCGATTTGCAAGATTTCACATGTAACACATTCATTTCATGACTTATTGCAGCTAAAAACTTCTCTTCATGATGAAAAATTAAAAACATATTTTGAAAGATCGCCCACAATAACGACCAAATTATCAAATAATAGCTAATTAATTGATAAAGTTGTTACACACGAAAACAGCCTACTGATTTACAAATCGTCGGAAACGTTCCCGACAGCGAAATGTATGCACTGTCTCTGTCACTCACTATAGAATAGACTAAGCACATAATTCGAATCCGATTCTGTTTCCGACGGTTTGTGAATCAGGGGGCAGGCATGGCAAAAGGGCACTACCTACTTGCAATTACCAACAATGTCTTTCATCAGTATTGCTAACAAGTGTAGTGTAGAGGGAGAAAGGGCCTTTTCTGTTGCTTGGTATTTTGCAAAAAACACACGAAGCCAGTTGGCAGATGACACTTTAAACATGTTGTGGTTCTCTAAACATTATTTGCAAAATTGTGCTTGTTTTTTATATAAATGTATCAGTATATTTCTATATGTGTACGTACGTGTTATTGTTGATCGAAAATAAGTAGTATTTTATTTATTAATTTTTGAACAACTTACTTTAGCATATCTGAATAGAATACTAACAATAGTTAAAGATAGTCAGTCGATCTGCAAGATCTTGCAAAATACCGAGATCTTGCGAGATTAGACATCTTGAATCTTGCAAATACCAAGATTGTCGATTTTGCTGCAAGATTGCACTCCCTAAAAAGCACCTTTTCAGTAACCAAGTGGTGAATGGAAATGTGGAATAAGTTGTCTGAAGAAATAGTCACAGCCGAAAACACAAACCAGTTTAAGAATAGATTAAGTGCATACTTCATAAAATTAAATAAAAAACAAGAAATTGGATAACTGTAATAGAATTGGATACAGGCATCTATCGGTTGTCTCAACTGCCTGCCTGAATAATCCTACTTCCTTCCTACTTATTGGATGTTTCGATGTTTGAACGTTTGTTACTCAATCGTGCCAAAATGGCTGAACGGATTTGGCTGAAATTTGGTACACAGATACTTTGTAGCCTGTAGAGGAACATAGGCTACTTTTTATCCCGGAAAATAACACAATCCTGCGAGATAACGTCGTGCAGTCCACGCGGGCGAAGCCGCGGGCGTAAAGCTAGTTTATTATAATACTAATGTGGAGTGCCAGCATGAGTGAGGTGTCACAATCACAACCAATTTCAAACAATGCAGAACATAGGTCGGAGTAAATAAGTAAATAATAAATAAATAATTTTTTTCTTACAATCACACCAATTACCTAAGCCCATAGTAAATTTCTTAAGAAACTGTGTCTACGTGAACTTGATAACGGATAATATTATATATTGTAAATACATACTTATTATACATAGAAAACACCCAGACCAAGACAAATAGACATGTTCATGCACACAAATATTTGTCTTGTTCGGGAATCAAACCCGAGACCTCTGGCGCAGAAGGCAGGTAGTTTACCCCTGCGCCAAATCGGTTGTCGAAAGAGTGAGTGAGGAGTGTATATTATATGTAAACAGCAATTCAACTAATATCTCAACGAGTATGTAATGGAAGACATAACGTCAGGAATTCGATTCTTCGACCCTTTCAGGCCATATCAAAATGTTGCCCATGTCATGGTCCTACCAATTACGATACTTCTATTGGATGTTATTGCGAAATATTGAGTACCTATCTTTAAAATTGACGCAATAAAACTTACAAGGAGACACTCTTTCCGAATATGAGCTCACTGTATGTATGTATACGACAGAATATTCACCACACACAAGAAAGTAAAATATCAATACCTTTTACATACAATAATGGAGAACTTTTATGCTGGGCGTAATTTTACGGTACTGTGTACCTACGGTTTGTATTCGATGGTCAAAACGAGGAGCAGCTAACACTAAAATACAACATTAAAATACCGGTAATAATAGTTATTGACACGAGTTGAGAGTGGTCCATGCGAATCGGAAAAAATAACTTGTAATTTACCAGGAAGCGGCACCGAAATTAAACGTTTACATATCTTTGAAAATAATTAACAAACAAAAGAAAATTAACGCATGGTCCAAGTCTAGGTCTACCCACAACACATTTTCACAAAATTAATAAGCTACATACCTCTTTTTCTTGATAAAGGGGTCCATCACTTCAATTCTTCGTTTAGACATTTTATTTTACGGTCGTAAAACACCAAAAAAACACGTTATTTCGCGAAAATTCTTCAGAATTCCGAATGATTCCGAAAACGCGAAGTACAAAATGGCGTCTCTCCGGCATAGAGAAAGATAAATATTCTCCGGCTTGACTAGTTGTTAAAAAAAAAGTTTGTCTATGCTTAGCTTACTTTGCCTTGCCACGAGCTTTGAGTACGAGCAAGGCCACGCCACGACCACGAGCGTCTCGCGACACGACTGACAGTATCATATCTTACCTCAGTATTAGGCGCTCATTAGACGATAGGTTTTGCCACGGTTTTGCTGTCAGTTTGCTATCAGTCACGAATTCACGATTCTTAGCCAATCAAAATGATCGGCTTCGGGCAGCATCGGGCACTCTGCCATGAAGTGGTAGCTTGTTTCTTCTCTTTCTTTGCATTGCGGACAGATAGGGTCTTCTGTCCGTTTAATCAGTGATAAGTGTCTGTTTAGTGGGCAGTGCCCAGTAAGTACACCTACAATCGTTCTTATATTTCTCCTACTCTGTTTCAGAAGTTCTCTAGTTTTCTTTTTGTCAACCGATTTGATGAAGACTGTCTGCAGTCCTTTCTTCTCATCCATCTTTGGTTGGTTTCTTTGATTGTTTTAATCTCGATAATGTTCTTAGTAATTCTATATGCGATTGGTAGTCTCGGTTCAGGGCCAATGAAGGGTTCATCAGCTCCTCCCCTGGCTAATTCATCGGCTTCCTCATTACCTTCGTTACCCTCGTGTCCGGGCACCCAGGCAACTTCTACCTCAACCAAGTTAGCAAGTTCCTGAATGCTTTGTTTGCATTCTTTCACCAAGGCTGGAGTAGTCTCCGTTTTGTCAAGGGCCTTGATGGCAGCTTGACTATCGCTATTCGCTATATATTATTATTTTTCCTACGTAGTCCGTAATTGCCTATCTCACTTTTAATCGTGTTCGCACGCTCCAGTATCGCGAATACTTCCGCCTGGAACACGCTCTGGCGTATTTGCCCAGATTAAAAGTAGTTCTTATAGTGTTGGGTTTAGCTATATATACCCCAGCTCCCGATAGTCCAGTTGACTCCTTTCTTGACCCACCTGTGTAGCATACTACAGTGCTATCCAGATTGTCATGTTCTAGTTCCCAGTCTTCTCTGGGTCTGATGCTTATTCTGTACTTTTTGTCGAAGATCCTTTCCTTTTTTTATTAGGTCATTGTTGACCTGGGGGGCTATCGGCTAAAGCTAGAAACACATTTCGCTGGCGCAGCGCAGCGCAGCGTCGACCGGGGTGTGCACACTTTACTAGCGTGGCGCAGCGTTTCCTGACGAAATTTTTGATCAGTGTCAATCGAGTCGTTGCCGAGCTAACATCTGCATTATGTTTTCTTCTAATTTTGAAAACAATTTTATTCTTACTTGAACATATTAAATCCAAAAAAAAATATGTTGATGATTACGATGATAAGATGATGATGAATGATTACGAGATGCAATTTATATCTATACTAATACTATAAATACACTTTGTTTGTTTGTAATAGATAAACTCAAAAAATAGGTACTGAACCGATTTTAGAAATATTTAGTGTAATTTATTTTCAAATCAGAATTATACATTCAATTTGTTATAAAATTAAAAAGTATAGTGTATTAAAAATACTTTAATACTGTTTTAACAGTATATCTAACAACCCTACATGATAATGAATTGGTGACTCTTCTAAACAAAAAAAATATTTTTTAAATTGGCCCATTATTGACGGAGAAATCGGAGAACATGTAGTAAAAAGCAAAATGCAGAGCTCCGCTACGCAGTCCGCTACCGAGCCATCTGACGATACAATGCTAGAAAGTGGTGGGGGGCCTGGCGCAATCGGAGCCGGGCGGAAACGCTGCGCTGCGCTGCGCTGCGCTAGGGAAATGTGTTTCTAGCCATACTAAATGTATGAAACCGATCGCGCTGCGCCAGCGAAATGTGTTTCTACCTTAAGAAATCTGGGGGGCTACCGGCTAAGAAATATGGATATGGGTATGGGCTTCAACTGTCACTTGAATTCGTTATTTTGATAAATTTTTGCCGCTTTGTTCTGTTGAACGTTGCTAGCTAGTTATTGTTATACCCGACGTCACAAAACAAGGAACTGGGGGGCTACCGGCTAAAAAATCTGGGTATGGATATGGGCTTCAACTGTCATTTGAATTCCTTATTTTGATAGATTTTTGCTGTTTTGTTCTGTTGAACGTTGCTAGCTAGCTATCGTTATACCGGATATAACAAAACTAGGAACTGATAGCGGCTATTTTCTTTAAAAATTTGACTTAAAGTTCCCAAAAACGTATGAAGTTCATACCCATAAAGTTACGCGGTAGCCCCCCTGGATATGGGTATGGGCTTCAACTGTCATTTGAATTCCTTATCTTGATAGATTTTTGCTGCTTTGTTCTGTTGAACGTTGCTAGCTAGTTATTGTTATACCCGACGTCACAAAACATGGAACTGGGGGGCTACCGGCTAAAAATCTGGGTATGGATATGGGCTTCAACTGTCATTTGAATTCCTTATTTTGATAGATTTTTGCTGTTTTGTTCTGTTGAACGTTGCTAGCTAGCTATCGTTATACCCGACATAACAAAACTAGGAACTGATAGCGGCTATTTTCTTTAAAAAATTGACTTAAACTTCCCAAAAACGTATGAAGTTCATACCGATAAAGTTACGCGGTAGCCCCCCTGATAGCGGCTATTTTCTTTATAAAATTGACTTAAAGTTCCCAAAAACGTATGAAGTTCATTTTTTTTTTTATTGGTTGATAGGCAAGCGCTTGCCCGTAAAGTTACGCGGTAGCCCCCCTGGGGGGGCACTATGTTCCAAATTCAGCGGATTCCCTATAAAATGGCGAAAATATAGTTAAAATTAAAAAAAAATTAAAAACCTTGAAATTTGCCTAGGTGTTACTCAAAAACTATAAGACCTATAAGAATAAAATTTATACCACGTAGTAGGTAATTTAATGTAGATTAATTTTGTCATTGACAGTTTTCTTCTAGATCTAACAGTTTTTGTACAAAACGGAGAAAACCGCGGCAAGGGACATATTTTCAATGAAAAGGGAGGGAAAGGGGGGGAAATTGGTCTGCCACCGGGCAAAATCGAGCTCAGCAGGGCCTAATTAGTCTAAAACAACCCGGTGTCAAACTGTTACATGAAATGCCGTTCAAAGTCGTAAATTTCAAAAATTCTTCTAGACTACATAGACCTCCGAGGCAAACTCGCTCTCTAAAATACGCAGCTCTGCGTAATACTGAGACACGGATAGTGTCGCGCGCATAGAATAATATTAGTTACTGTACTATTCTATGGTCACGCGCGAGACGCTCGTTTTTACTTTGCCGTTGCTTTACGTTATGTTTCACGCACGAAACATTTTTATTTTACTCAAAAAATGTCGACTGAAATCAATGAGTTATTTTCTTATATTACTTTAGAGCATTATATGTGGTCGTCCAAATCAAAAGGGAATTTATTGCGGCCGGCACATAGGTACCTACGTCTTTATTGTCGTTGTTTTGTATTCGAACAACAGCAATAAAGGCATAAGTGCTGAGCGCCACAAGGGGGCTACCGCGTAACTTTATGGATATGAACTTCATACGTTTTTTGGAACTTTTAGTAAATTTTATAGAAAAAAATAGCCACTATCAGTTTTTAATTTTATGGCGTCGGGTATAACGATAGCTAGCTAACAACGTTTAACTGGGGGGCTACGCGAGTAAGTTGCATTGGGATACTATTGGGTTATCTGAAGTCCGAAGAGAGGGGGAGGACTTGATTACCCTTCAATCCGGTAACTTACTATACCACCGGGAGGGCGACCAACAGTCCCAAGGTGGTGTCGGGTTCATCGTCCATAAATCCCTTGTCAACAACGTGATCACCATCGGAAGTGTTTCGAGCAGGGGGGGCTACCGCGTAACTTTATGGATATGAACTTCATACGTTTTTGGGAACTTTAAGTCTATTTTATAAAGAAAATAGCCGCTATCAGTTCCTTGTTTTGTGACGTCGGGTATAACTATAACTAGTTAGAAACGTTCAACAGAACAAAGCAGCAAAAATCTATCAAGATAAGGAATTCAAGTGACAGTTGAAGCCCATACCCATATCCATATTTCTTAGCCGGTAGCCCCCCAGCTAACCTAAATTACTTGAAAGAATACAACTCAAGGTCTATTGGTGCATGCAGTACTAAAAAAACATGCTTTAACTCCTAAGCGTTAAGGAGTTCTACCTTTCATCATTAGCTCATCTAAATAACCTGAAAGATTGCAACTATAAATCTTTACGTATCAATGATATGTAAAAAATTATCCTCCAACTCCTAACCATTCAGGAGTTGTACCTTCCATCATGAGCTCGACATCATGAGATGATGACTAGATGCATAAACTTAAAAAACTTTAGGAAATATATAAAACGCGAAAATACATATAAAATTTGAGGGTTTTCCTCGATTTCCCTTGGATTCCACCATCAGATTCTGACTTGGCAACAATAGGAGTGATCCCTGAGGTAACTCAGGAAGATACTCTTTTGAATAAAAAAAAATCGGTTCACAATGGGCGATTTTCTGAAAGCTCTAGATGGCGCTGTCCCACCTATGCAGTTAGAAGGAACAGAACGTTATAAATTTTACCTTGACGCGACTTTTTTACGTAAAACGGAACGTCAGACCGATGTTATTTATTTACCTAAATCTTTAAATTTACCTATTTCGTTTCTGTTCCTCACAGTAGTACTTATTTAATATATTATTAGTTTCCTTTGGGTTTTTAAAAAGTAATTAATTTAAATTTATTTCATACCAAAATATACCATAGACATGTACATACTTATTCAACGCCATCTAGTGAAGCAATGGGCGATTTTCTGAAAGCTCAGTCACTAGATGGCGCTGTCCCACCTATGCAGTTAGAAGGAACGGAACGTTATAAATTTTACTGTGACGCGACTTTTTTACGTAAAACGGAACGTCAGACAGATGTTATTTATTTACCTAAATCTTTAAATTTACCTATTTCGTTTCTGTTCCTCACAGTAGTACTTATTTAATATATTATTAGTTTCCTTTGGGTTGTTAAAAAGTAATTAATTTAAATATGTTTCATACCAAAATATACCATAGACATGTACGGTCGCCAGCACGTCGGGTTACTACAAAATGTCAAAATTTATTAATTGAAACTAAACTCTATCTGTTGGCCATAAGGTTGAATTTTATTTAAGGAAATTTGACAGTTTGTAGTAACCTGATGTGCTGGCGACTGTACATACTTATTCAACGCCATCTAGTGAAGCAATTGGAAGCTTTTTTTTTTAAATGGCCTCTCAGAAAATCGCTCATTGGAAGCGTTTTTTTTTTAAATGGCCTCTCAGAAAATCGCTCATTGGCGGAGCTATCGTGGAAAATCCATAAACCACCCTACAGTCGTCACAAACTAAGAACAATAATTATTGTTCTGAGGTCACAAAATAAGATGCCCGTTTTGACACATGCTTAAGTGACGTGATTAGGCATGTAACCATACGAGTCTGTGATCGATTCTCGCGATTAATCGATTAAGGTTCTGAGTAACTAATCGATTATAGTAGGTTTGCAACTTATGTTCATTATGACTTTATAAAATGTTAAACTTACTATATTATATAGGTACTTATACTTTTAATAAACATATTATTAAAGTATAAATTGACCTTTTATGTTATATAAACTTGAATCGAATCCACTTAAATTGCATAATGATAATTTATATAAGAGCGAACGCGCACTTGTGATTTTTAATCGGGCGATAGTTTGGTCGTTCTCGGATTCAGTATAGAGTTATATGGCAATGGCAATCGTCAGTGCGCTTAAACTATCGACCGATCAAACTATCGAAAATGACTGGCCGATAGTTGTACGATCAAACTATCGGCCGGGTGGTAATGTGCATGAAGGACTATGTGAGCGCGCGCACTGCATTCAACTAAACTATCGCCCAACTATCGGTAGACTGCGCATTCAGTATCGAACTATCGAAAATGACTGGCCAATAGTTACTACAACTATTATAGTTATAGTTACAGTTATACAACTATCGGACAACTATCGGCCTGTGCATGAAGGACTATGTGAGTGCGCGCCCGGATTCAACTAAACTATCGACCAACTATCGGTCGACTAAAATCACAAGTGCTCGCAGGTTCTCAAAACCAAACTATCGGCCGACAGTTTGATCACGATCGTCTTACGATTCCGACTAAACTATCGGTCAACTAAAAATCACAAGTGCGCGTTGGCTCTAAAAGTGAAAGTATTTTAACTACAGCTCACAGCATAGACATGGTCATAGAGTGGCTACATTACTTATTATAGCGGCCTTATTATACACGTTGGCCTAACCATTGGCCAATACATCGTATATTAACACTTTTGAAAGAACCTTTTTAAACGTCGTGTTCGTTCAAAAGTGTCAACGTACGATGTATTGGCCAGTGGTTGGACCAACGTGTACATGCCGATTATTGTGAACGCACGCTTGCCTGATGCGAACGCTTCGAACAAGCCAAACGAGATGTGTTAAGAAATCTCTGGAAAGGTGAACGTGACGATTCGACATGGTGAGGTGTGCAAGGCTGTCTAGGTTTTATTTAAAGAATTTTAAATTTTTTTTTCATTCGGTTCATTCGAAACGTTCTCTTTGGATAAGTGTGCGTTTGCCTAGAAACTATTTTATCGAAATTATTGTTGCCAATTCATAATTTCACTAATGCTTTAAGCGCCAATCTAGTTTTCACACAAAAAAGATCAATTTTACAAATTAATCTATTAAAGTGGTTATAACCATTATTTCGATATAACTGAATGAAGCTGGATAAATCCTGCACACAACGGTTACAACACTAGTATTTAAAAAAATAAAGACTGAGAACGTAACTGTTTTTCGAGACGTTTCGTAGTTAATCGAATCTGCGTTTACTTTAGAATAAACGCAAAAATAATACGCGGAATACACTTTGCCTTAATTTATGATGCGTTCAAAAATGTAACATATTATTTTCATTCACCTTTGATAAGTAATCAGCATATATTTGATTTTTTGGTTTTCGTAACAAGTTACATTCTAGGGTCATTACCATGTGTCAAAGCGGGCATCTTAATTTGTGACGACTGTAGCCGCCCGTCGCTCAACCGGCGGAATGACGTCACGCGTTAAACGGTCAAGTTCGCGCGGATTTTAAAAACATCCAAATTTGAATATTCATAAAAAATTCAGTTTTTGAGATATCGAAAAAATCTTTTCACTATAATTTTTTGGATTTTATGTATGATTTTTATACATTATAAAAAAAAATCACACTAATCTAGCTAATTGTATTCTGTGAACTGTTTTACGATATTTATACACAAATAAGTAATAATATAAAGAATCAAGGGGAGCTTTCCATACAAGGAGCTGAATCAACAATAAATTTTGTCATCAGCTACATTAATTAACCTATTCGTTTGGGGTGTTTTTAGATAGGTCTTTAAAAATGATATAAAGGTTTTTCAAACCATTTTTTTCTCAGAGTTTTACTTCCAAAGTGGTAAAATATCTGTCCTATAGATGCGAAGCCTGTTATTGACGAAAACAACTAAGCGTTATTTACGGTATTTGTCGTTGTTATCGGCTATTTATTTCCTTTTTTCTGCTTTTATGCCGATGCCTGCTTGTTGAAGAACTGGAGAGGGGAAGTGGATCTCCTTCCGCCTCGCCTTTCCCTTGTATTTTGAGTAGGTAGGTTATTATCGATAATGATCTTTCGTTAATAAATTTGCAAGATACAATTTTTTTTTAAATGACAATATCTCGAAAAATGTGCGTCGTAGTCGTAGCTAAAATTAACAAAATGTTCGATCCCTAAAATGACTCTTGGAAGTCACCCAATGCGTGGACTCTATATTTTTTGGAACTTTATAACTTTAGAGCTTGTATAATGGGGCGACAGGGGAGAGCGCATAACATAACTGAAAAAAACGAGTAAAACTGCAACCTCTTTGTAGTTCAATCAAAGTCGGATAATCTAACCCTTATTAACTGCATTTTATGTGAAATTAACCGAGTTTTTCGGTAAATGACAGTAAATAACGTGGTTTTTACATCTAAACACCCTCCCTCCCAGCCTGTTTGCGTTGCTCGCAGACGGCAATTCGGCCCTGTACACGATAGCCCATCATGGTCCTGGGGGCTTAAGGCGACGGTCACGCAACCATCAGTCAATTCCATCACTCAAGACTAACCAATCAGTATAGAGTTCATTTTGATTGGCTAAGAGCCAACGCGCACTTGTGATTTTTAATCGGGCGATAGTTTATGCCCCCAGTACACGATGGCCGATCATGGTCGGCGACCATGATCAATACATCGTACATTGACACTTTTGAAAGAACCTTTTTAAACTTGTTCGTTCAAAAGTGTCAATGTACGATGTATTGGTCATGGTCGCCGACCATGATCGGCCATCGTGTACTGGGGGCATTAGCCGGAATCCTAAAGGCCCCAGTACAAGTTGGCCGAACATGGTCAGCGACCATGACCGGCGATCATTTAGTGACAGTGTTCACACGATCGCCGGTTTCATTCTGCGTTGGACTGGCCGTGAGGATGGATGTGTATGCAATGACGGCTTATGCAATTTACATTTACACCGCTTTTAATTTATTACGAGAATGATTCTATATTAATAGAGTCTGGATCTTGTATAATATGTCTAGATAAATGTAATTATGCATTAAAGTAATAATAGACATATTTATCATAACACCCAGACACAGAAAAAACAAATACTTACATCATATAAATATTTTTTGGGCGGGGATTGAACCCAGTATAATAATAATAATGTATTAATAACGTTTTATTCATTTTATTTTTATTTACTTAATTTTAGATAACGAAACAGAATACTCCTATACATCTTGTGAATTTAAGTGTATTTAATTATCATTTGAATAAAAAATATATTATATCAAAGATAACAACATCAAGGATATTTTTGACAATGTAATATGCTCCACAAAATGGCCTGATTGCGAAAAAAAACAATAAATCTAAAATATCCTACACGGCAGTCAACGCAGAAATATTCAGATGAACTGAATGATCGGCCAACGTGTGAACGCTGTTTGTGGCCTGCGACAAACTCCCTTTGAATCGTGCACGAAAAACCGACACGGGACGGATCGCCGGCGATCATTGCTCACAGTCACCAATCACACGCAAACCGGCCCTGTACACGATGGCCCAACATGGTCGCCGACCATGATCGGCCATCGTGTACTGGGGGCTTAATGGCCCCAGTACAGGTTGGCCGACCATGGTCGGCGACCATGACCGGCGATCATTTAGTGACAGTGTTAACACGATCGCCGGTTTCATTCTGCGTTGGACTGGCCGTGGGGATGGATGTGTATGCAATGACGGCTTATGCAATTTACATTTACAGCGCTTTTAATTTATTACGAGAATGATTCTATATCAATAGAGTCTGGATCTTGTATAATATGTCTAGATAAATGTAATTATGCATTAAAGTAATAATAGACATATTTATCATAACACCCAGACACAGAAAAAACAAATACTTACATCATATCAATATTTCTTGGGCGGGGATTGAACCCAGTATAATAATAATAATGTATTAATAACGTTTTATTCATTTTATTTTTATTTACTTAATTTTAGATAACGAAACAGAATACTCCTATACATCTTGTGAATTTAAGTGTATTTTATTATCATTTGAATAAAAAATATATTTTATCAAAGATATACAACATCAAGGATATTTTTGACAATGTAATATGCTCCACAAAATGGCCTGATTGCGAAAAAAAACAATAAATTAAAATATCCTACACGTCAGTCAACGCAGAAATATTCAGATGAACTGAATGATCGGCCAACGTGTGAACGCTCTTTGTGGCCTGCGACAAACTCCCTTTGAATCGTGCTAGAAAAACCGACACGGGATGGATCGCCGGCGGTCATTGCTCACAGTCTACAATCACACGCAAACCGGCCCTGTACACGATGGCTCAACATGGTCGCCGACCATGACCAATTCATCGTACATTGACACTTTTGAACGAACAAGTTTAAAAAGGTTCTTTCAAAAGTGTCAATGTACGATGTATTGGTCATGGTCGCCGACCATGGTCGGCCATCCTGTACTGGGCCGGTTTGCGTGTGATGGCCTTCGAGCAATAGTGTAGGAAATGAAGCTAGTTGACCCCCACAGTAATTCGTCAGTCAGAAAAAACTTTACAACATGATAAAGTATCAATAAATTAAAAGTATTGTATAAAATTCCAAAGAATAATATAACGGTTTTACAAAACAATAAAACCGATATTATGTGCCGAGAGGGAAAACATACAGCATTGTCTATGAAGAAGCAGTGTGTACTTAGCTTTACGATGGTGTGGTCTGGCCTTTAGCCATAGACAAAGTCGATCTTCCACTATTCGTCCGCTAGGTGTCGCCTGTGTCCCCAGCTAGGGCGGAAGGTGTTTGCCGCCATTCCGAGTCTCATAGTCTTCACCAGGAAGAACTTCCTGCAATGCTGTATGTTTTCCCTCTCGGCACATAATATCGGTTTTATTGTTTTGTAAAACCGTTATATTGATGTGCCTCCGGAAAACATACAGCATTGTCTATGAAGACGTGTTTGTTATCTGCTGGTGAAAATAATTAACACAACGCTATGATGATTAAGACATTTTATATTTATGTCTGATAAAAATAATGTTAAATTGTCATCTATATATATAAAAATGAATCCCTATTTCCCTTGGTCACGGCATCACGCGTGAACGGCTGGACCGATTTGGCTAATTTTGGTCTTGAAATGTTCGTGGAAGTCCAAGGAAGGTTTTAGCGGTGAGAAAATAGGGGTAAGTAGGGGTAGAGTAGAAGTAGGGTAGGGGTAGAGTAGGGGTAGGGGTAGGGTTAGGGTAGGGTAGGGGTAGGGTAGGGGTAGAGTAGGGGTAGGGTATGGGTAGTGGGGAAGGGTAGGGTAGGGTAAGGGTAGGTAGGGGTAGGGTAGGGGTAGGGGTAGGGTAGGGGTATGGTAGAGTAGGGGTAGGGTAGGGGTGGGGTAGGGTAGGGTGGAGTAGGGGGTAGGGCCACGGGAACGAAGTCGCGCTGGGTCAGCTAGTTATAATATAATAAGAAAGTTTTCAGAGTTAAAGAAAACGATCAAAATGGTTTTTACTTATTTCTAGGGAGACTAATCGTTTGCAATAACTGTTACAAAAATTATGTCTTGGACAATTTCCAATTGCCCCTAGAAAGCATTTTTTACCACCTCAAAGAGGCGAACAGATCTGCAGCTTCCTGAAGCTATCAGTAAGCACATTTTATACTTAATTTCATTTACTGCAGTATTAAGCTTTAATTAATTATTTAATTTAGTTACTTTGTCTTTTAGTCATGACCTAAAAGAAGTATTCTCTAATTATCTCGAGAAGTATTACTGGTATTACTGCCGGTATATTTGAAATGGTTTCCAAGCTGGCTATGAACATGTGAGTCAGTTTCAAGCCCAAAATATGGAATAAGAAAACTGTTTTAATGGACTCTGCGTCCAGATGATAAGAATAGTACTTTGCTGATATACTAGCGATATCGAGGAGTTAATAATCTTAGACTTGGTTGGCAGAAAGCCACTTTAGGAATAGACTTGGGTCCCAACCACATTTAAAATTTCGTTTCAAGTTTCAGTTGGAGAATTATAGTTTTTCTCTGTGAAGTCCAAAGATTATAATAATTTTTCTGTTACAATAGATTTATCAAGAATTTATGCGATATTATAAGGCTTAGTCAAGAGATGTTAAGGATCGTCTTGATTATCACCATCTAAAATATCTTCTACTTGCTGGCATATAAGCCGTTTAGGTAGATTTACGTCAGTTTTGTTTTTATTTAATAAATCTTTTCCTTCTTATGACCACTCATATTTGACTACCCCACCCCCAATTTTTTAAATTTTCAGGTGATTTGTAATGCTTGAACCTGTGGAGGTGGCAGTAACAACGTTATACCTATCAGCGTCTTGGACAAGTGCAGGATTTCACGCGTGTGATCCAGAGATCGCGATTTCGGAACTTGTGATCAGAGAAAGAAAGCTCGAGTACACTCTGGCTCGACTATCATGCATGTTCTGTATAGATGAGTGCCCCAACTCTACTCGGAAGCGTCCGTTAGCTAGAAAGTGAGTAACTGGAGGTTCTAGTATTTTTGTCGAGTGGTTTATGGCTCCGCGCCACAACACACACAGCTGTGTGGCTCCGCGCCACATCATCTCTTGGCATACCTTTGTAGGAATCGAGATAGTATGTCGAAGTTACATTTTGTCGAATTAGCGTTACAATATTTGTGAGTAGTAGCGGCAGTGCGGCCGTGCCGTGGCCTACAGAATCTCGCCGGCCTCGCTATTACGCATAACGAAATTGGCAAAGCTCCGCCAGGGTACAGCAGACTCTAAAGTGCACGCAGGCCAGGCAGTACCTCTGTTCTATGAAGCGATCTAGACTCCTGTTGAATTTGTCTACTTGCTACTAAATTATTCGCTATATTTTGAATTTTCTGCTGTATTTCGCCGAATTCGGGAATATTCCCAGTGTTGAGAGGGCGTTAGGGTAGGTTTTTAGTAACTGACTGTACAAACCAGGTTTCTCCAGGTGTCTAACGGCCTCCGCAGTTTCTTGGTCCATCGGTCTATTAGTAGGCAGGTAAGACCTTGACGAACTTCCGGGTCGGGATAGGGTGTCCGCGACCCTGCAGGTAAGACCTTGACAAACTTCCGGGTCGGGATAGGGTGTCCGCGATCCGGCACGTTACTGGGTCTCAGCGACCCAGCACGTTAGTGTTGCAATAATTTTTTACGAACTTTTGCTGGTAGGGTCTACGCGACCCAGCACGTTACTGGGTATCCGCGACCCAGCACGTTGCTGTTGCAATAATTTTCGACGAACTTTCGCTGATAGGGTCTCCGCGACCCAGCACGTTACCGGGTCTCCGCGACCCAGCACGTTGCTGTTGCAATAATTTTCAACGAACTCTCGCTGATAGGGTCTCCGCGACCCTGCACGTTATTGGGTCTCCGCGACCCAGCACGTTGCCGTTGCAATAATTTTCAACGAACTATCGCTGATAGGGTCTCCGCGACCCAGCACGTTACTGGGTCTTTGCGACCCAGCACGTTGCATTTGCAATAATTTTCGACGAACTTTCGCTGATAGGGTCTCCGCGACCCAGCACGTTGCTGTTGCAATAATTTTCGACGAACTCTCGCTGATAGGGTCTCCGCGACCCAGCACGTTATTGGGTCTTTGCGATCCAGCACGTTGCAGTTGCAATAATTTTCGACGAACTCTCGCTGATAGGGTCTCCGCGACCCAGCACGTTACTGGGTCTCTGCGACCCAGCACGTTACTGTTGCAAAAGTGTATCAGCCTCCGCGTCGCAGCCTGTAGGCGCAACTTAGTAGGTGTAGGTCGTCATGACCTGACCTCTCAAACACTTAGCGGTTATATGAGACTGCGCTGCTGTCAGATCCCACAAACGAAAATGCAAACACAAAAACGAACCTTGATAATTGGTCCTTAAAACCACCCGATGCGATTGTGCAGTAGGGATACGAGTGTAGATTCCTTTACTCTAGTTTTATATCTAGTTTTTTTTTTCCATTCAGTCTCCAAGCTGAAGGAACACCGACTTCACGGAATGTGAAATATGACAGTGACTAGTTCTGACAAGTTATATGTGTTGGTGATGTAATTATAATTAGGTACTGTCTGCGCAAGTAATAATAAATAAAAAAGTGATGAGTTATTTTAATTAACTATTCGTTCAGCTTTCGAAGATTGGATGCATTATTCCATTGCTTTTCTTCCGCAGAAAAGGCTTGGAAATGAGACTGGGAGTCTTGTTTATAACAAACAGACCATAATCCTTCCTTTCAAAAGTGCCCGGATCAATCTGTTGTTACTGGTAATGTCATTGCATGTACATGTACTGGTATTGTCATTGCACTGGTATTGTCATTTAATGTTTCACTGTTACTTGTGAAGGCATTATTTTCTTTAAAAAAATGGTTAATGTGTGGCAAGAGATTCACTATTATTAACCCGCACAGATCAGTTTTGCGTATATAGAGGTAACTATATTGTGTTGACAAAACACACAGTTGGTAGTACGACCATAATGAAATACTATATAAACGTGTATAAAACAAACGTTACCTGTAATGTGCAAGATAGTAAAAGCCCAATTTACATGTGGGGTACTAACATTACGTTCTAATAAGATATATGAAGAAAATAATGTCAAATGTACGAAATAGCACATTGCTTTAATTTTTCAGTCTGTTTTATTATATTTTCGTTGCCGATGTGAAAGGAATTTGTTCCGTGAACATTTCTTAAATAATTTCAAAGATGAGGGTAGGTAAAAACCCAAGCTCATTTCTGGGAGCAAACGTAGCCTTTTTAATAAAATTCTACCGCCTTTAAATCAATTCACCTTTGTGTAAGTAAATTCAAAAGTTTATAAAGATTCACCCATGGGCAAAAGGGATAAAGACCCGCAATGCATGGTATTGATGTAACATAAACACTAGGCATTATGTTTTTTTTTTCTCTTTTTATTAATAATGTGTAATGAGTAACGATATAAATATCCTTAGCTCAGAAAACGCTAGCAAGTTTATTGTGCCTGCTATTCATGTTGGTTAGAAAAAACCGTAAACATAACTCTTTATTATTTTTAATTTCAATACCGGGTTGGACCCTTCTTCCCCACCGTGGCCAATTCTGACCACGCATATAGCTGTCAGTGTTCACTCAAACCCGGGGCGGCCAATATTGACCAGGCGCCGGCCGGCACAGATTACATTTTTTTACTCCATGAAAGAGTCTATGCGTGTATGGGACACTTGATTTTATATGGAAGCTGCATACATTGTCTATAGGCTGTAAAATTCATATCCCTCTGCATGTTTCGTTCGAATTGATATAGAAAAAAGAAAGTCTCATTTTTTTCGCTCTGCCTCTGCAAATGTTTATAATATTTTAAAATATGTGTAATCTTATTATTTCGAAGCAAAAAGCAAGGTAAATTGTGTTTTACTGTTATAATAAGTGTTATTTTAGTGTTTTACAGAGGAAGTTATAGGAATCAAATCTAATAATAAATGTCAAAAAATTTCCAAAAAATTCTTCAAAAAATTCAGTCAAATAGCTTATTGCTGCACTTATACCATGTAGAACTAATATATTACTATAGTAGTATAGTATAATTTAGTACCTGAAAATAGATAAAACATTCATAAGCCAAACACACTTTACATAATGAAAAAATATAGCCTAATTCCTAAGTTATCAGGTTTTTCGTAAAACACGGCTATTTTTTCCATTTTTTTCGATTTTACCTAGTAGCGCGGGCGGTGCATTCGTTTATAGTAAAAAACTCAGGGCCAGAAGGGTTAAAACATATCATGCAAAGCTTAAGCTTAAGCTTCCCTACAATTGTAGTGAACGTATTGCCGATTTTAAGAGTAACAAGGTTGAAATTCCATCATAAGTTTGAAAAGTTTCTTGTCAACTGGTTTGATGAACTTTTTATGTACATTTATTTAGTTCTAACAGTTTTGCATATCCAGTTGGTGTCTTGACATTGATACAAATCGGCTTAGTCAAGTTCTCATCAGTATTGTATTTGTAAAAAGACTGACCTGATATATCACGCATCGATCCGAGGATCGACCGTTACCTCAGCTCTTAGTTTCCTTTTCTCGGTGTTTGATGCTTGTTGATCAGTCTCACTGGAGCTGCTGGTCAAACTTTCCTCTTGTACTGGATCCCTCTCGTCGATGTCGATGTAATGGAGCCCGTTGACCAACGCCATATTTTTCCGCAAATTCCGTAATAACCGAGAAAAAAAATAACAAATTTAATATAGATCGTTTATGAAAGACGTTAACAATTAACGTGTGAGTTGAATTTCCGATCTTTATTTGAAGATCATGAAGATTCAGTGCCCGTAGTGTAAGTTTTTATGTCAAAAAACGCAAACTATTTCGAATGCGTATTAATGTCAATTTGTATGAAAACTGTATTAGCGCCTCTAGCGGCGAGTAGCGCGCTTATATAGTTTTCATACAAATTGACATTAATACGCATTCGAAATAGTTTGCGTTTGCTTGACATAAAAACTTACACTCGGGGTACAGGACGATTTTCGTCCGTACGTGACGAAAGTACACAACGCTATGAGACTCGGAATGGCGGCAAACACCTTCCGCCCTAGCTGGGGACACAGGCGACACCTAGCGGACGAATAGTGGAAGATCGACTTTGTCTATGGCTAAAGGCCAGACCACACCATCGTAAAGCTAAGTACACACTGCTTCTTCATAGACAATGCTGTATGTTTTCCGGAGGCACATCAATAATAATAGAAGTTAGGTTTTTTTAATGAAAGTCATATTTCATAGATATCTTTTTGAGGAAAAATGCTCCGTTGAAACTTTCTTCACCATACATATTCATGTAACGTATTAAAATGATTTATGAAATATCCAAAAAAATATCTCAGCAGAAACACTAAATTTTACTAAAATATGTGTTTTTGGTGTGACTCGAACCGTAAAATTTCTCCGTCGAACTTTTTTACGGAAATGCTATTTTATTGAAGTTTTATAACCACAAAATGAAAATCTAAAAAATAAACCATGTAATTAAACTATTTTAAAAATTGCCGTTTTACTCGCAGTGGAAAATTTCTCTTTCTGTTTTATTTATTGATTTAAGTACACAGTTCACTTTATTTTCAACTACAACAATATCCAAAACAAAAACCAAAACCTAAAAACATTTTATATAGAAAAACTTAATACAGCAATCGGGAGCTGTGAGTACGAAGCGAGGCGTAGGAGCGGGGCGCGGGAGCCGTACAGGACGGATTCCCCGCCACCCCGCCACCGCGCCGCCGCGCCGCCGCCGTTCGCTCGCGCGATCTATTCTATTTTCACGTATCTATCGTCGAGGCAAAATAATTATGTTGACATTGTCTTTACCAAATAGTTGTATAAATGGTAGACTGAGAGGCGACCGTCGGTAATTCTACCTACTATAGAGTACCACAATGACATACTCATTGTTAGAAGGCAAAAAGTTACGTTAAAAAAGTTGAGTTGTTGGTGCTGGGGGGCTACCGCGTAACTTTATGGATATGAACTTCATACCGTCATACGTTTTTGGGAACTTTAAGTCAATTTTATAAAGAAAATAGATGCTATCAGTTACTTGTTTTGTGACGTCGGGTTTAACGATAACTAGCTAGCAACGTTCAACAGAACAAAGCAGCAAAAATCTATCAGAATAAGGAATTCAAATGACAGTTAAAGCCCATACCCACTATTGTTACTTACATCAATAATATGAATGTACAGAGTAACAGGGAAATTCGAGCTTAATATTGAACGACACCACTATTTAGGTTATTAATAATGTACTATATCCAAAAACTTAACATTTCAGAAATATTTATCTTTTAGTTTTTTAATCGAAACACTACACTACCTTTTGAGTTTTGCTCTTATTTAATTTATTTTTATTTCTTTTTAGCTCCGTTAAGTTACAGTTTTTGCTATTTTTTCAGGAGGGGTGTACCAGTTACCAAAAATAAATTATGAAACTCGAAATAAGTGCTATCATACAATAACTATTTAAATTATGGTTTTTTTCATAGCAATCGCAACTTAAAAAAAATGTTAGAAAGTTAATCTGCAGATTAATGAAAACACTTCAACATCTTTTTGGCAATACCGCCTTTTTTAACCGCCTCTGTGGTCTAGTGGTTCATACCACGGATTTCAGACCAAGAGGTCCCGGGTTCGATTCCCAGTGGGGGTACATATTGTATTCGGTTTGGTTAGTGGTAGGACTTGTTCTTAGTCCGCCTGGCTAGCTACCACCATCTTATCTAAGTCTGACGCCATAACAATGATGTTTTCAGCATTATTGTGTTCCGGCAGTTAAAGATAAGATAGCCAGTTCCTCAGTGATTGAGGATTCCGGGAGTAGTGCGCTTCCACCTTCAGCCTTATCACCACTTATCATCAGGTGTGATGAAGGCTAAGTGCTACCCCGTTGTGGATAAAAAAAAATACAAATAGGTATAACACTCTAGGTAAAGTAGCTAAATAAAGACGTATTGACAGAGAAAGCAGTGACATATAGAAAATATAAATATGTAAAGAAATAAGTTTGTAAAAAGAAGAGGATAAATTGTGTAAGACTGTTATTAAAACAAAGTTAAAAGATTACCTTTTTAGATTTTAATTAGCCTCAGAATGTTAAATTTGCCTTTAATTGTTTTTATTGTATTAATATATTATTATGTCAGGCTATGTATATGTTATAATAAGTATTGTGATTCTTTTGTTGCTTCTACAATAATAAAATTGTTATACCCATAATGTAGACGTACGTGTAGCAAACACAGTAATAATGGATATAAGTGCTTTTCTTCGCCAACAAACTGCCATGCAGTTTGGCGATTGAAATTGAAATTGAAAGACAATTAACGATTGTGTGTATAGTTTTCAGTTTTACTGTGTAAAATCTGAAGTTCAAATAAAATAAAAAAATATTGTTTGATGTAAAGGAAAAAAAATATACATTACATTCAAAGAATAATAAAAATTACATTCATTCATTCATGATCATTAAATGGCTTAATTTTCGAAGCATGATAGAGGCACAAAATAAATAGGTACAGAAGACAATCTACATACAAAGTTCGCTCGAGCAACGCACACATAGATACCGCTCACGGACATGATATCTCGGTCTGTCTCTGTCGTGTACGAGTGCGAGTGCTATCCGCTTGAGACACGTGTCTGTGAACTTGTGCAAAAATGGAACAATAAAAAATAAGTTATAATAACTGTTCAGTGGACGGTTGTTTTAATTAAACATTGAACAGTGAATTCTCCCTGATCCATGAGTCAGAGCGTGTGGCCGGAGAGTTTCTTTGATTTGTTACGGCGAGTTTTATAATAACTGGACATTTCCGTGCGGGCAGTATCCACCACCATGTTGTATATAGATTGTCCACATCGATGCTTGGATGGAAGGGCTTAGAAGCGGTCTCTTGAATCTCGAGCGGAAAGCACTCGCGTGTTTTAATTTGAGCTGGTTTTAGTCGGAGCGTAGATTTTTTTAGTCGAGATCTTTCCAGCTTGACGTTGTTACTCAACTCAATGTGCTCTAACTGTGCGGTGATCGCTTCCTGTCTTTACGAGGTTGAATACAATGACATCATTAAGCTCGGCTCCTCGTCGACATATAAAATCTATCTTGTTTTTAACTTTACCCTCCGGCTTAATCCAGGTCCATTTGCGGCTTACGGGCTTTTTAAAGGAGTTCATCAGTAGGAAGAGGTTTTCCCCCGCTCCATAAAGTCTGCCAGCATCAGGCCTCTTTCGTTTCGTTGCCAAAATCCAAATTGCCCCACTCTCAACTCATCACCGTAACGATGCCCCAATTTTGCATTGAAATCCCCTGTCACAAACGTGTAGTGGGTTTTGTATAGCTTTGAATGGCTTTAGAGATCTCCCCATACATAGCCTCCACTTCAACATCGTTGTGTTTCGAGGTCAGAGCGAAGACCTGTATGATATGCACCATATACCGTTTTTATATTTTGAGTAGGTGGGTAGCGTATCTAACTACCTTGCTCAACACACTCCCTATGGTGACGACGTTGTTAACGAGGGATTTGTGGACGATGAACGCAACACCACCAATGGACTGCTGGTTACCCACCCGGTGGTATAGCAAGGTATAAGCTGAATAGTAGGATAATCAAGTCCTCTTCCTCTCTTCGGACCTCAGTTATGTCAATGAAATCCCATTGTAACTTGCTAATCGCCTCTTCCAACTTGAAAGCTTCGCGTTGGCCCTTAATGTGCGCATGCTTTAGGTTGCCAGGTGAGCAATTTAATAGGATAGCTTATAAATTTAAAATAATATAAATTTTTTTCGAGTTATTTTTTCATTATCTTGCCATAATCCCTATCCGCTAAAGCGCACGGATGCACTCATTTATTGTTCGCTTGATTCGATATCATCAGGGTATTTCGACTTTTTAATTCCAGCTATTATACATCTTTTGGACTTTACTTTTCTTCAATGTGGGTGATAATGCAGATGAAATTAGGTAAAGGTTATTCTAACTAGGCCTACTATCGAGTACTAAAAATTAAAAAGATGTAATTTCTGTTAGTTGTACTACGTCAATTCGCCATATAAAAAAGGCCCATTATCCTTTGTGTTAGTTATAGGCTTATAGGTATGGGTGAGCACGTAAAACATGTGCTGTGATTGATAAAAATACTGCAAAATGTCATTTTTAACTGTGTTTAACGTAATGCTTATTTTTTCCTTTTATCAAACAATATTTTTTTTACTACTCGTCATCGCTCTCTGACCTTAAGTGACCTTAATTGGTATAAAATAAATGATAAAAAATATCTGAATTCAACTTGACTTAATAAATAAGCTCTTTTGAATCGTCTATATTTTTCTACCACCCGTTCAACACTTTTTTAACTGATAAAAAGAACAGGCGCAATAAACTTATCAGCTTTAATCATTTGGAGCAACTATATTTACAAAGATTTATATCGTTAACTTTTACAACTTTTTAATAATAATATAACACTAGTTCAGCTAAGGTTATGTGTTACATCAAATCCATGCATTACGGTCTTTCATATAGTAGTCTACTTTATAATTTGCTTCGCCCATGAGCGATTTTTTGACATGACATTTGAATTTGTTCAAAGGCAGCTCTACTAAATTCTGTGGAACTTTATTAAATATAGCTACACTTTTCCCCAAAAACGAACTTCTGTCTTATACCTTTTTGAATTGCCAAAAAGATGTTGAAGTGTTTGCATTTCATCTGCAGATTAACTTTCTACGATTTTATCCAACCAATGTGCTTGAAAGTTGCGGTTACTATGTAAAAACTGAGAGCAGTTATTTTGAGTTTAATTATTTATTTTTGTTAACTGATACACCCCTTCCCAAAAATAGCAAATACTCAATAGTGCGAAAAAGAAATAAAAATAAATTAACTAAGAGCAGTAAAGGTTTAGGTTTTGTTTCGCAAAAAACCAATTTAAAGTGAAATATTTCTGAAATGGTTACTTACTATTAATATAAAATATTAGTCTCCTTTAATATTATGGTCGAATTTCCCTGCAACCCTCTACATTAATATATGTGGTCGTCCAAATCAAAAGGGACCTTATTGCGGCCGGCACATACGTCTTTATTTTTGTTGTTTTGTATTCGAACAACAGCAATAAAGGCGTAAGTGCCGAGAGCCACAAGGTCCCTTTTGATTTGGACGACCACATATAATAGATGTCAGTAACATTACAAATTAAAATTGCTCGGACACAATAGACAGCCAGGCTGCGGGTCGGTAGACCAGTATTTTTGGTAGTAGGTTGGCCTAAGTTACAGTAAGACGTTAGTTTGATACTGATGACATCCCCATGACATGAAAACCACCCCGCAAGCCGCCGCTAAAATCGCTCGAACTGACAAAGTGGCCAAGACGGAGCGTGGCAGACCACATTTTTCTAGTCTATCTATCAAGCCTGATCGTATGAACAGCGTTTCATGCTGGTACCTGATGATATATTTTCTCATCATTTTAGCCGCACTTTTTTCATGACTGTACTAAGAGGGCCAGGTTGCGACTGTCTAATCAATGTCTATGTCTAAAGAATCTAATCTATTTTTAACGTAACTTTTTGTATTACTACTAACAATGAGCATGTCATGATTGATGATGACGACCGATTTGGCGCAGGGGTAGGCAACCCTACCCACCTTCTGCGCCAGTGGTCTCGGGTTCGATTCCCGAACAAGACAAATATTTGTGTGCATGAACATGTCTATTTATCTTGGTCTGGGTGTTAACTATGTATATTAAGTATGCATTCACAAACAAAAAAGTATTTAAGTATATATTTATCCGTTATCAAGTTTTCCATAATAAAGTTTCTTAATGAAATTAACATGGGCTTAGATAATTGGTGTGAATGTAAGAAGTTATCTATTATTTTATTTATTATTATTTATGATGGTACTCGAGCAGGTAGGGTTACCGACGGTCGCCTCCCGGTCGATGGTTGTTTTGCGTTTATAATACACGTTACGGTTATTGTTGCTCGCTATGGAACGTTGTATTTTTGTATGCACGTACGCAGTAAAACTTGGTATGAGTTTGGCAAACTGTATTCGTAATCGAAAACAATCGCTCTATCTCATTCATGTCGTTTAACTACTTTACCGACATGAGCAGTTCATCCAATAATTTTCGTAAACGTAGACAGTTAAAATCAACTCGCCCAACTCTCCCTAATCGCATATGTATTGTTCTAGGTATCCTAGTTTAATAAATAACTAAATAGTAAAAAAAATATTTTATAAAAAGTAAAAGCGCTTTAAAAAAATGCCACAATTAAATTAGAAATAATACTTCTAATAACTGTATTCACACCAAATATTGTATTTACGAGTATTTTGAAGTCGGTGTGAAACATGTTCACACGGTGGCACATCAGACTATACATGTTGACCTTGAGAACGCCTTTATGCCCTACGTAATAAAAGCTGTTATCGCAGTTCAACTGTTTAACCTGATGTGCTGTCGAGTGTACCTACATGTTTTGGTGTTTTTGTTTAATCCCGCCCGACTTCAAAGTACTTATATTATTTGGTGTGAATACACTATTAGAGCTATTATTTCTAACTATTTCGTGGCATTATTTTAAATAGCTATGTTAGTAAGATGTACACATAAACCGCATCAATCAAAAATACTAGCATGTTGAAAAAAGCATCAAAAACGGTTCAGAAAACATGACATAATCACGGACAAACTGAAAACCTTTTTTTTTAAGTCGGTTATAATACCAAAACCTTCTCCTAAATGTAAAGAAATAATTTTATGTAAACCGCATCTCAACTCAAAGACAAACATACATACATACGGGTCAAATTGAGCACCTCCTTTTTTAAAGTAAGTTAAAATGCCAAAACCTTCTAAATGTAATAAATACTTTTCTGAAAACCGCATCTCAAGGACAAACATACGGGTCAAACTGAGAACCTCCTTTTTTGAAGTCGGCCAAAATTCGAAAATATTCTCCTAAATGTTACAAATACTTTTCTGAAAACTGCACCTCAAAGTCAAACATACAAACATGCGGGTTAAACTGAGCATCTCCTTTTTTGAAGTCGGTTAAAATGCCCATACCTTCTATATGTAACAAATACTTTTCTGAAAACCGCATCTTAGAGACAAACACAAACAAACGGGTCAAACTAAAAACCTCCTTTTTTAAAGTCGGCTAGAATTCCTAAATATTTTCTTAAATGTAACAAATACTTTTCTGAAAACCGCATCTCAAAGTCAAACATACATACATACGGGTCAAACCGAGTACCTCCTTTTTTGAAGTCGGTTAAAATTCAAAAACCTTCTTAATGTAACAAATACTTTTCTGGAAACCGCATCTCAAAGTCAAACATACATACATACGGGTCAAACTGAGTACCTCCTTTTTTGAAGTCGGTTAAAATGCCAAAACCTTTTAAATGTAACAAATACTTTTCTGGAAACCGCATCTTAAAGACAAACATACGGGTCAAACTGAGAACCTCTTTTTTTGAAGTCGGCTAAAATTCGAAAATATTCTCCTAAATGTAACAAATACTTTTCTGAAAACCGCATCTCAGAGTCAAACATACATACATACGAGTCAAACAGAGCACCTCCTTATTTGAAGTCGGTTAAAATGCAAAAACCTTCTAAATGTAACAAATACATTTCTGATAACCGCTTCTCAAAGACAAACATACGAGTCAAATTGAGAACCTCCTTTTTTTGAAGTCGATTTTAGTACCAAAACCTTCTCCTAAATGAAACAAATACTTTTCTGAAAACCGCATTTCAAAGTCAAACATACATACATACGGGTTAAATTGAGCACCTCCTTTTTTGAAATCGGTTAAAATGACCAAACCTTCTATATGTAACAAATACTTTTCTGAAAACCGCATCTCAGAGACAAACACAAACAAACGGCTCAAACTAAGAATCTCCTTTTTTAAAGTCGGCTAAAAGTCCAAAATATTTTCCTAAATTAGTCCATGGAAATCGTACATTTTGCCTTGCGTTAAATGAGGTAGTTCTGATTTTTTTGTATGTTAGTAGTGATGAGATAATAATGACAAATCCAAGTTTTCCACCTCGAAAGCCCTCCGGATCATTGTTAAATATTAAAAAATCCAATAAATTTTCAGATTTTTTTCAGTTTTTATCAATTTTTACCACCAAGGACCTGTGTTACGGCAAAAGTTACTATGCACGCTTTAAAGTAGACTAAATTTGCAACAAAAAGATAATAATTTGGTTCTTGTAAGTCAAATAGTTTTTAAGATGGGGCAATTTAAAAGTTTGCAAAAATTCAAAAAAGGAAGTATTACAGTTTTTTTAGTTTTCGACATTTTGACCTATAGTAGTGGGTTTATGGCAAAAGTTAAATTATTAGTTATAAAAGTCCATTAAATTTCCAACAAAATGAGACCAATTAGTAATATCAACTTACACTTGATAGTTCCTGAGACAGCTGTTCAAAGTTATTGAGGTAAGTAAACAGTTATGTAATAGAAGGGTTTGCAAAATGAAGTACGCCATAAAGGAAGGAGGATCTGGGAGGTGGTGGGATCAATTATGACATTGTATGTATAATTTTGATGGACCAGGCACGTCCTCTGAATCCACAGCACACTTTTTGGGGGCAGCTTTCTTCATCGAATTGCTCAGGAAGGTCAAATTCGTCCTTTGATGGTGGGTTATCAATCAATGGTTCATCAATGTCATCACACATCAGATCTGGTATGTTCTTGCATGATTGGCCAATGCAGTAGCTGCAAACAGCCGAACATTTGAGTTCTGCTTTCCTGCAACCACATCTGCTGGTACAACCTTACATCTTTGGTATGCTTTCAAGGTGATTAAGGTTTGCGTGTCATTAACAGGGTAGAACGGGAACGTCTCCCAGATCCTTCTTCCTTTAGGGCTTACTACCTTTTGCAAAGCCTTCTATTACATAATTGTTTACTTACCTACCTCTATAACTTTGAACAGCTGTGTCTTAGGAACTATCAGGTGTAAATCGACAAATTTAATCTCATTTTGTTGGAAATTTAATGGACTTTAATAACTAATAAAAAACTTTTGCTATAAACCCACTACTAGGGGGTCAAAGTTGACGAAAAATAAAAAAAACTGTAATACTTCCTTTTTTTTGATTTTGCAAATTTTAAAATAGCCGTATCTTAAAAACTATTTGGCTTACAAAAACCCATTTACTCTTTTTTTATTGCAAATTTAGTCTACTTTAAAGAGTGCATGCACATTTGCCGTGACTCAGATCCTAGGTGGTAAAAATTTACAAAAACTGAAAAAAATCTGAAAATTTATTGGATTTTTAAATATTTAACAATGATCCGGAGGGCTTTCGAGGTGGAAAACTTGGATTTGTCATTACCATCTCATTACTACTAACATATAAAAAAATCAGAACTACCTCATTTAATGCAAGGCAACACCACTTATTTGGTACGATTTCCATGTACTAAATGTAACAAATACTTTTCTGAAAACCGCATCTCAAAGTCAAACATACATACATACGGGTCAAACTGAGTACCTCCTTTTTTGAAGTCGGTTAAAATGCAAAAACCTTCTAAATGTAACAAATACTTTTCTGAAAACCGCATCTCAGAGACAAACACAAACAAACGGCTCAAACTAAGAATCTTCTTTTTTAAAGTCGGCTGAAAGTCCAAAATATTTTCCTAAATGTAACAAATACTTTACTTTGTACAAAGAAAACAAAAAAGAAAGAATCACACAGCGACCGACGACACGAACGCGGCCCCCAAGTTGTGCCCCTAGTCACAGGGTCACGCGTTCAAGGTCGTACTATTAGCACGAGGACGCTAATCTGCACCCACTGGTAACGAAAGACGGTACATTATTGCGTAACAGGGGATAGATTTATCTTCGCTTTCAAAATGTTGGTGTTCCGGATGATATTTCTTTTGGATATTTTAGATTTGTGTGTATATGTGACTTTTAATTTTAAAGAAAAATAATGCTGAGCAATTTTCCATATTGAATTATTCATAGTTTAAAATAAATCAATATTGGTAATAATTTTTTTTTGGATGTTCTTACTCGTAACGTCAAATTACATTCTAAGGTCATATAAGTAAAAAAAAACGACGGAGCAATTTTTCAATGAAAATGAGAGTCAAAAAAGGAATTATCATTTAAAAGCAGTACTCATGTTTGAAAAAAGGTTTGGATTTTTATCAAGTATCACATACTAGTATAAATAACTCGTTTGGTAAAATAAATTTGGGTTGAGAAATTACTCGGTTCAATATATAAACATATTTGTATATTTAGGTATAAATACCTAACTTCCGTTTGAGTATTTTTTTGGATAAGCATTTAAAAGTTTATGGCTCATGCTATTTTATAACCCAGCAAAGTTTCATCGACTGAGGAATTAATGTATGGGTCTCCATACAAAGAATCTGTTCATTGCCTACACTACAACGCGGGTCTTCCGTCCCGGAAGGGAGTAGCCTTAGCGAGTTTACTCTATTCAAATAGTTCTGTCGTTTTTTGGGGGGGGAAATGTGCACACAAGTGCAATTCCGTATACTTACATACAAAAACAATACTGTAAAGACGACACTAACACATAGAAAATGAAACAATACAGCGACAATTCGTGTACGGATGAGTCACAACTCACTCACACATTGCCTCGATTTCAACGTAAATAGGGCTGGACTCAACTGTCGATGCAGCAATATCGATAAATTTCAATTTCGGAAGAAGGACTAATAAAGGTAACAAACTGAAACATATTACTAATATTATTTTTATTTATCGGTTAAACAATTATTGCTTAACTCGGATCCTCGCGGTTTTACCCGTGTGGTACCCGTTTCCGTGGGAATGTCGGGATAAAATATAGTCTATAGCCTTCCTCTCTAAATGGACTATCCAACAATAAAAGAATTTTTCAATTCGGTTCAGTAGTTTCTGAGATTAGCGCGTTTAAACAAACAAACTCTTTAGCTTTATAATATTAGTTAAGATTTCTTATAATTATTATTAGGTATTTTTGTAGGATCTTACTAACAGTTTTTGATATTCTATTATATAAAAATCTCGTGTCACGGTGTTTGTGGTTGCGCTTCTCCAAAACGGTTCGAACGATTTTGTAGTAATGTTTTTTTTCTTGGTAGGTACGAGAATAGTAATAAGACTTAATATTATACCGCTATTTCTAAGAGCTGATGATTTTATACCGCAATCGCTACTGAAGATCTGTTTTGTAAGAGTGCGACCACATACGCGCCGTCACACGAGATATTAAAATTCAAAATTGCTATTTAGGTTGAGATTACAACACTTGTGAACGTCAAAGCAGCTACGCCATCAGTTCGCAAATCCTACGGCGGGAGACCTTGCAAGAAGAACCGGCAAGAAAACCTTTAAGGGCAATCTTTTTCTCCCTGTTATATTTTATAGAGTCGTCAAATTGAAATTGAATTCCATCACAATAGAATACTTAATTTAAGTAGTAACATTTGCTCTTAATCCTTACTTTTATATTATAAATGCGTCTCTGTCTGTCTGTGTGTTACACAATGACACCTAAACTACTGAACCGATTTAAATGCATTTTGGTACAGAGATAGTCTAGAGCCTGAGAAAGGACATAGGCTACTTTTTATTCCTGAAAAATATCACCTTCCCGCGGGATACCGTCGTGTAGTTCACGCGGGCGAAGCCGCGGGCGAAAGGCTAGTATTATATAATGTAACAGTAAACAATTTTCAACTAAACAAGAAATCAAATATGTCAACATGTTAGGCATAGCTGAACTTGTAGATCCAGCAGTATTGTAAGATGGTTCAATGGGTTATGAATGGCTCTGGAAAATAAGTATAACAGTGAGATGCAATTTTGTGACTTTATTAAAACACCGAGAATACTTAGAAGACTTGCGGCATAAATGCAGTCTGTTATAAAATTTGGTACATATTGAATTCTCCGTTATTATTCTCCTTTCTTTGGAAGGGCTTGAAAATCGGATGACATGAAATGAGTCGAGCAAATTACACTGCTCCGCTTGAGATCCCAGGTTTGCTTATTATTGCAAAAACTTTTCCATGAATTCTTTAATTCAGGATTTTTATGGAAGCTGTAAACACAAAAAGTGCGATAAATAAACAATGAAATCATAATGCTTTCATCATAGTTTATCCAAAAAAAAAAATAGGCCGCCGTGGTCGTAATCGATCGGAAGGGCCTATTATTTTTATAACGTATATTCTACACCGCCGTGTCTTCATTCATACTTGATGTTACGGAACCCTCAGTGCGCGAGTCTGACTTGCTCTTGATCGGTTTTTATTTATTCTAATTACATGCTAGGTAACCCAATAATAATAACGTACTATAGTTCATTATAAAACCATGATAACAATAATTTGTACATATGAATAAATAACGTCTCGTCGCGTCGCCAACTGCCACTCAAAATCGACAAACATTATGACATGTAACGGTAACATCACTGTGTTGCCCATCGTCGGCGAGAAGTCGGATTTATCGCGCGACCGATCTGAAATTTGTATAAACCGGTCGAGCTAACATGACAGCTGCAGGTTATACCCGTCCTTCTCACTCTCCGGGCATGCGGAATCGAGTGAAAGAGAAGAGTATAAACTGCAGGCGTCATGTTTGCTCGACAGAGTTATATGGGCGAGCGGACTTGATGTTGCTGAACAAATCCGTCAACAATTTAAGAATAAAATATGCGAATTTGGTATTTAAATGTAATTAAATAGCAATAATATGATCAGAATTTACTTGCATGTGAAATGTTACACCATCTTTTTGTTAACTTGATGTTCCAGACCTTTTTTCTACAGCAAAAAACTGAGCAATTCGGCATTTTTAATACTGCGGCGTTCACTTGCGCGACTGGACTCGGTCTAGTAAAAAATCTGAGTGCAACTAGTTTTTATAAACGCCTATGCCCACTTGGGCTAGTACTTTGACAGAGGGGAAATGCTTCGTATGCCTACTCCCTTCCGAGACGGAAGGCCCGCGTTGCTCGAAGGTGATGGCCGTCTGCGAGCAACGCAAACTGCCCCTGTACACGATGGCCCATCATAGTCAGCCAACATGATCGGCCATCCTGTACTGGGGGCTTTAGACGATCGTGATCAAACTGTCGGCCGATAGTTTGGTTTTGAGAGCCTGCGCGCACTTGTGATTTTTAATCGACCGATAGTTTAGTTGAATCCGGGGGCGCGCGCTCACATAGTCCTCAGGCCGATAGTTGTACAACTATTGGCCAGTCATTTTCGATGGTTCGATACTGAATGCGCAGTCTACCGATAGTTGGGCGATAGTTTAGTTGAATGCAGTGCGCGCGCTCATATAGTCCTTCATGCACATGCACATTACCGCCCGGCTGATAGTTGTGCGATAGTTTGATCGTACAACTGTCGGCCAGTCATTTTCGATAGTTTGATCGGTCGATAGTTTAATCGTCAGTGCGCGCACTGCCATATAACTCTATACTGAATCCGAGAAGGATCAAACTATCACCCGATAAATAAATCACACACAACTGCGCGTTCGTTCTGAAAGAATCGTGACTGATAACAAACTGACAGTAAAACCTACCGTCTAATGGGCGCCTTATAAAAGCTTCAACGTTTCATTTTACGCACGCTGGATGTTTCCTTCGGTCCTTCCCACGAAGCTCGACTTAATAGTTACCTCAGAGTATTAAGTCAAACTTCATGGTCCTTCCATAATATTTTTTGTACCAACGATCTGCTGTCATAAGAAGCATGAGCGTGAAACGAAATGTTTCATAACACAAAATGTCAGAGAGCGAACATGGAACATGGATGATGGAACTGCGTATTTTGACTGTGTGCTATTTATTTAAAACTCTGTATTTTATTTTTGTAAATGTGTAAGTAAATATTAAATATGTACACAAAGTGCTCTATTAAAAAATTCGTGAAAGTGTAGAAAAGTGCGCTTTTGTGGATATACATAGTGGTGAAGTGTCTGTGAAAAGTTAATTTGACTAGTGAACGACTACCTAATTATTTATCAACGACATCGAAAAAAATCTACGACTTATAAGCATTATTTTAGGATTAGACGTGAGTATTTCTTTGAAATCCATGAGTTTATCTTGTGAAGTTCATGAGAATTTCCTGTACGAGGCCTTGGCAAGATGGCGGATGACATACAAATGATTTGTTTTTATTTAGATATTTATAGGTTTTCTGCGCTGAAATAGAGCTTTATAATCAGTTTATCTAAAATAATTGAATGACACTTACAGATAACTATCTCTGCACTGTTGAATATTTCTAAAGGGTCAATAAGGGTTAATGAACTTGTAGTAACCTGTCCAAGAAACTTATTGCATTTTGAATCACTTTACAAAAGATTTTTAATAAAAGAACGTCTTCCAAAGTACTTAGAATATTAGACAAGGTATTTTTGTCTTAATTAATAAACAGTACTTGATTAAAATAAAAAACAAAATTTCAAACTTTTTTATACTTATTACCTATCTATAGACAAAGGCACTTAGTACTTGCAGTATACTAAAACTTTGATTTAGATATAGCAACTATTATGCTGGCTGCCATAATTACTATTCTAACTAATTGGTATTCGTTAAAACCTCCATAGTAGAATGGACACCAGAAGCCCTAGCTCTAATTCCGGGAAAAACTAAATTTCGTTAGCCCCGCCGCTTTCACTTGGATTCTGTCATGTCTGCATGCATAGCATGACAAACCTGATAAAAGTTTTGTCTACCTCGAAAGTCTATAATTGACAGCCAACTATTGGTTTGTCTATGATGATATGTCGTTTTAGACGTTTTGATATAGACAAAACCTGCCTCTGTACCAGCAAAAAAATATGGATATGGACATGGGCTTCATATGACATTTGGACGGCGAAGTGCCAATAGAGTGCTCGTCAGATAAGTCTGCGCGCGGTAAAAATCGAATACTAATCTTTTCTATAACATAAGAACAAAAAACGCACTGTAACTAGCGCCAAAAACGCGCCAGTCACGCGCAGAGTTATCTGACAAACACTCTACCTCCTAACTGACATTTTCAACCTATACACTTTTTTATAGTTTTCAAGTTAGAGGCACTATTTGCGTGTTTTTTTAATAGTCCTAAAAGTATTTTTAGTTGGAACAGCATGAAATTAAAATGTTAAAATACCTCTCTATCAAATAATAATAATAAAATAACGATAATAAAATGTCAGTTAGGAGGTATTGGCACTTCGCCACCGAATTTTGTCCTTATATAGGCATAATATGGGCTTCAAATGTAAAAATGAACCCTATGTCCATATCCATAGGTATTTTTTTTGCCGGTAGACCCCCTGTTGAATAAATTGATCTGGATAAAATAAACTTAAATTAATTGAATGCATTCTTTCTCTTGACTGTACACAACAAGTTTATTGTAGAAGTCAAGTAGAAGTAATTTGATCAATTGAAAACTTGATGAAAAAAGAATTTGACTAAAACTGAAATTAGACGACTAACTTGGACTTGGCATTATAAGAATTTGACTGACAGCAAGGTTGTCATATAGATGGAGAAGAAGCAAATACTCCTATCTTACATTTTTGGCCAAATTGACTTTTTGATGTAGTTCGATGCAAAATTTAATTTTACGTCAGCTGGCAAGATCTCCTAATAGCAGTATTTCCCAGTTTTAGGGTGATTTTTGATGTATCGAAATAGCTCTTAAAATAAAACTTTTATATGTTGTAAGTAATATTTTTTATAGAAATATTTTATGCAAGAGATGCATGTTTTTGCCGACAATTTTTTTAACATCTTACACTTACTTTGAATCCTCAGTACTTACTAAATTAACATTAGTTTAAAAAAATAGCTATTGAAATAACAAAACTCCTTCAGAACATGAGGTCTTGCTAAAATTATAATTATTATAAACAAAAAAGTTATTCAGTTTTTTCTTCCTCCTGTAAAGTTAGGTCTGTGTAAGATAGGAGTATTTGCTTCTTCCCCGTTGTTATCGAACTGGCATCATTACCTATATGATGCCAGTTCGCTCACAAGATTGATATCAAAAGCAAACCCATAGACAGTTTAATAAAAGAAACTTACTTTATGATTCAAAATGTGTTACCATCAGTACGTTGAATCATCATGTGAAACGCATGTGTCACACAGTCGTGGAACGTTATTGTCCAATTACTGTGTTAATTTGTTGCTTTTTATTGCTTAGCGAGACTTGTTGTATACACACTTGTGGATTGGTCTCAATTGGTGTGTTGATTCTCAAATGATTATTTTTAACTCTTGGAATTAATGCATGCGTTTATTTAACAGATCTGGATTTAAGTAAGAAACTAGCCTTCCGCCCGCGTCTTCGCCCGCGTGGTTTGCACGACGTTATACTCTAGGAATGTGATATTTTCGCAAAAAAAATAGTAGCCTATATAACTCTCCAGCTCCCAAACTATTCCAATAACAAAAATCACGTTGATCCGTTGCTCCATTTAGATGTGTAAGACGGACAAACACGGACGGACAGACGGACAACACACTTCCACATTATAATTATTAGTATGGATGGATGAGAGCAGTTGCGGTTGCAGATTTGAATCTTGCACAAGACAATTATTTGTGTTACTAATAATAATAATAATATAGCCTTTATTTTCATAAGCGTTTACACTACAAATTGTCTTGGTAAAAAATGGTTTATAGTATGTCTCTGACTTCTGTCACAGATTACTAAATATTTACTAGTAACAGATACTGCACTCCGCTAAGCCATTTAAATAAATAGCAACTCTAACTATAACGCAATAAAGTGGAATTCAGCTTGTACGGCGCAAATTACGAACGGCCGCTCGTTTCATCTCTTTCTATCGCATATATTCTAGCTCTTTTGCGGACCTAATTTCTATGGATTTTCACCGCCGGCGGTGAGGGCGAGATTTGCGCGCAAGTACATCCGAGTGACAGACGCCTGCTTCTGTGCCTTGCCTTTTGGCAAAGGCCTCCTCCATTTGTCGCCATTGTGCTCTATCCAAAGCAACCCTGGTCCAGAAGGTCCTAGGGTTTGGCGTATTTCGTCCTCCCATCTTCTAAATAATAGGTAGTGTTTCTAATAGGTAGTATAAATAAATTATGTGCATGTACGTACTTAGATGAACCCGTGGCGCAATGGTAACCGCGTTCGGTTTGCGATCGTTGAGGTTAACCAACTTTCGCAATGGTCGGTCACGGGATGGGTGACCAAAAACTTCATTTCGTTATCCTCTGTGCTTCGGAAAATATGTTAAGCTGTCGGTCCCGGCTGCATTTGCAGTCGTTTATACCCACGTACCAAGCCGCATTGGGTCCGCGTGGTGGGTCATGGTCATGGCCCATTCTCCTTATCCATCCATATGGAACGCCAGTGCCCCAGCAGTGGGGACATCAAATGGCAAATGATGATGTGATGATCATGATGATGATAAGCCTTTCGTTCCGAAAATAGTTTTTTATCAGATCCCTGATTTCGGAGTGCCTCCACCAACTCCTTCCAGTTAGCAGTGGTCCGGCATTTTTCTTTATTTCATTTCATCATCTCATGGAAAGTTAAATTAAAATTACCGCACAGTTCTAACTAAAACCGAACGACTGAACAAATCAACACTGTTTCTTTTAACTCGGACGTTGGGCAGAATCGTCACGTAAAGCGATGCAGCCATTGACCTTAAAAAATTGAATTGAATTTTATTTCATTTAAATGATGATGCATTTAGAATAAAAACGGATTGAAGTATATCTATCCATATTCAAACTTATAGGAAAAATGTGTGATAGTAAAAAACCACGAGCCATATAAGTAGCTTTCAGGCGGGATTCGAACCCGCGCCTCCGGGAATCCGGCCCGATGCTCTGACCAACTAAGCTACCGAAAGGCTTACACGACTCGTCGAATTTTGCTATCACTTGTTACGCTGTAGGCCAGCGTTGCTTCATCAATGTGAGGAAACACTCGCATCCGAAAATACTTACAAAATTGCATTGTGAGTGCATAAAAATAATATAAAATCTCATATTCGAACTTATTACAGAATCTTATCTAGATATTCGGTGATTGTATTATTTACTAGCGGCCGCCCGCGGTTTTACCCGCGTGGTTTCCGTGGGAATATCGGTATAAAAAGTATCCTATGTGTTATTCCAGCCTATAATCTATCTCTGTTGCAAATTTGATTCAGATCCATTCAGTAGTTTTTGCGTGAAAGAGTTAAAAACATACATCCATATTCACAAAGTTTCGCATTTATAATATTAGTATCCTACTAATATTATAAATGTGAAAGTTTAGATGTTTGGATGTTTGTATGTTTGTTACTCAATCACGCCAAAACGGCTGAACGGATTTGGTTAAAATTTGGGACATAAATACTTGTGGAACATAGGCTACTTTTTATCCCGGAAAAATATCACATTCCCGCGGGATAACGTTATGTAGTCCACGCGGGCGAAGCAGAAAGCTAGTATTTAATAAGTGGTGTTTCACGTTTCAGATGATAGTTCGCTGGGCGAACCGATCATTGTCCGAGTGAACCTGCATTATGGGACAGCAGACGTCCAGGAAAAGTAAGTGCAGTAACCTAACATGAACATAATTAAATACCTTGTAATGATGTCGATTCATGCCAGTCATTATGGATGGTTAAAAACTCCATGATGGCTGGAAACTCCATCAAGTTCTACATACTGGCCATTAATTTTATCGAATCCTATCCTGTTCTTTCAATTCAAATTCAAAATCTTCGTTTCACGTGCCCTGTTCAGCATTTTTAATTGAGTTATACCAAATACACCAAGTACAGAGCTCGCGGAGCATTACCAGATTTTATATCAATTTAAATTTGTTGATTTTAATAATAATTAAGTGGAACCCTTGACCCTTGGAAAGGGTTCCTATTCTTCCTATACATTTCTTAATTCCTTACAATAAAACAAATCAAGCCCCTATAAACATCTTTTTATTCATATATCTATCTAACTGAATACTGGGCGGCGACTTCCGATGTTCCGGCTAGTGTACCACTGGCCGACGAGGACGTCCTGTCACAACCTTGTTTCTCATAGAATACCAAAAGACTTCGAACTTTTTTATAAAGAGCCTGGCATATAGTTGAAAGTATGGCATATTTTGGTATACACCTATTAAAACATGCACCAGCCAACCAAGAAAATAATTACAAACAAAAAAAATAATAAATAGTACTTATATATAAGTGCTCTAACTCTGCACTGAGCTCAGGCTCAACGACTCCGTAGCTCAGTGGTTAGAGCTGCCGCCCGGATAGCAAAAGGTCGTGGGTTCGAGTCCCATCAGAACTTGTTGTGAGACGAGTCGATTTTTTCTAAATAGTTCATTTTCCATTTTTCAAATATTGAAAAGTTTTCAACATTTATCCGACCGGGGATTGAACCCCGGGACCTCTAGAGATATCGGCATCTTGAAACACTTAAAGTCGTCACAATAACATCATTATAATATCTTTTCACTTCTCATGCTCGTAAAGTTCGTGTTTATGTTGGGTATAGGCTGCATAAAATCGCTTTTTATGCTCTAGTGCATAAAGTAAAATCTTCTTCTAAGTCTCAGACTTTAAGACAAAGGGCGTCAGGTAAACAGCCACACACGCAATTAAACATCGTTAAATAAACTTATTAGGTATTTCATTCTGTTTCTTAAATTTTGTACATAATCCATGTTAAATGACTAAATTAATAAAACTAGGCAAAATTAATGAGTTTTCTAAGAAATAAGTATTTCAAGAGCATTATGGACTACGATCTATGCTAAAGTCACTGTGCTGCCAATGCCACGTATAAAAAAAAAGAAAAAGAAAGTCTTCCCGCCAATATGGCGAAGTCTTTATTTTTTCTTTTTTGCAATATTGTTATTTATTTTCCTCACACTCTAAGTGAAAAGCAGAGTGTATAACTTGTACATAAAACCCATTTTACCCTCGAATTGACTATCATTCTATATATACGTCTCGGGTAAAATGGGGGGGTAGTTTAGATGTTTGTTGCTCATGTTTGTTGCTCAATAACGGCTGAACGGATTTGGCTGAAATTTGGGACACAGATACCTTTTTAGCCTGGAGTGGAACATAGGCTTCTTTTTATTCCGAAAAATATCTCATTCTCGCGGGATAACGTCGTGAAGTTCACGCCCATCCCGCGGATTAATGGATTTCGGGGGGGGTCCAGACCCCCTGGACCCCCCCCCCTGGGTACGACCTTGCTTGTTGTACAATCTACTATTGTATCCTTCGTTTGAGCAATAGGACTAAACTAATGGTCCGTCCGCAGGCGGCGAGTGCACGTGCGGCTGCGGCGCGTGGGAGCGGCGCCGCTACGCTGAGTCGCCGAGCAGCGTGCATCGCTACGTCAGCGCCGTCACAGACAGGTAACGGCCGACTCTTCCAACTTTACCTACAGTTCCATGGTCTCATCGTATTCAAAGTGACAGAGTAGGCAAACAACATACAACTATACTGCCTTATTCACATAATATATATATTTTTATATCTTTTATTTATTTATTCATTTGTTGCTCGCTGGCTCACTGACTTTGGTTCTAAATAATCGACCCTGTCAGAATGAACAGCGCTTCTTCGTCACTCCGCCCACCTGTGTGTGACTAAGAAGCATCTCGCTGAGACAGGGTTCTTTGGCCACACACACCTCCTTACACCACCTTTTTTTTTTCTATTTGTCTCCTGTCTTTGTCTGCGTACCTATTGTCTTGTCTTTATATTATTATTATTTTTATATGTGTGTGTGTGTCAATTAAATCTATTTCTTTCTTTTCTTTCTCTCAATTTGAGCTTATTCTTAGATTTCTTAGCCTCGTATGTGAGGCCGCCTACCCCCAAAAAGTTGCTGTCTGTGACGGCTAATTTGAGCCATCTCACAGACAGGCTGTCTACAGACACTGCCGGTGCCACCTAGGTATATTAATAATAATATCGGTCTCTTGGTATCGGTAATCCAGCACCGAATGACATTCATTCATTCGGACGTGTAAAACTGTGTACTCTTGGTATCGGTGGACAACTCCTGAAATGGTTTGATTCCTACCTAAGGGGAAGACCTCAGAGTGTTGTTGTCGATGGATTCCAGTCTGACTGGTTCTTGGCTGAATCTGGTGTACCGCAGGGGTCAGTTTTAGGCCCGTTACTTTTTCAGATCTTTATCAATGATATTAGCAAACACATCAAAAATTGTAATATAGCTTTATTTGCTGATGATCTCAAAATATACAAAACTGTGGCTTCCGAAAATGACATGCATTAGTTCAGCAAGATCTCAATAGTATAAGTCACTGGTGCAATGTTAATGGAATGACTCTCAATACAAACATAATGCAGATGTTAGCTCGGCAACGACTCGATTGACATCCGGTCGACGCTGCGCTGCGCTGCGCCGCGCTAGCCTATGTTAAGCTAGAAATGTGTTTCTAGCTTAACATAGGCTACTTATTATTCCGGAAAATTGAATAAAAATTTTAATTTTCTATGAAAAATCGTTTAACTGTCGTACCTTCGATACAAAACTGTCATTTCTTATTTATTTATTTATTTTATTTATTTATTTAACCTTTATTGCAAGAGTTACAAATGGCGGACTTAATGCTAGTGAGCATTCAAATTTCTTCCATTCAAATTTCTTCCATTGCCGTTTCCAAAGAGTATGTAATCACGACGTCTGCACGGTCAAAATCGAATACTAATCTTTTCCATAAGCTTAGAATAAAAAAATGTACTGTTACTAGCGCCAAAAATGACCCAGTCGCGCATGCGCGCAGTGTTATCTGACAGTCACTCTACTTCACCGAGTAATTTTTTACATGTAGGAAATAGAGACCAAGCTTGGGCCCCTTTATTGATAGTGTGTAACTAGCGCTATCTATTGTCTGGTGTAGGCAACTTTTGGTGTATAAACACACACACAAGATGTTGGTGACCGGGTCCACTATTATATGGTAAAACAACGTTTGCCGGGTCAGCTAGTAATGATATAAAATTGCAAATTGTATGGTATAAATTATAAGGGTATTTCCAGATGGAGCGGTCGCGAGTGCGCGTGTCGCCGGCGGCGCCGGGCGGCCTGCGTGTGCACCGCCTACAGAAGAGTCAGCGACTGTCCCACAGACAGGTCAGTCAATGAATCAATGGGGCAATCAACTAGTTCTTGTACCTTAGTCTAACAATAGAGAAATCACGGTAATTTTTTTTTATAATTGTGAAAAATAAATATATGTAGCTTTCTTCCGCAAATAATCACAAAACTTGCACCTTCACCGATCACACTACTCTACACGTGTCTCGCCCCAACCCGGGGCATCCTCAGGAGATGTTTGTCCGTATGCAATCCAGCACCGAATGACATTCATTCATTCGGACGTGTAGAGTAGTGTGATCGGTGAAGGTGCAAGTTTTGTGATTATTTGCGGAAGAAAGCTACATATATTTATTTTTCACAATGGTTAGGGACTTCCGCCAAGTGACGCCTGATTCAATCAAATAATTTTTTTATCATTAAGGCGACGATACACATGCCTGTACCTGGCACACTTGCATGCCAGCTCCTTGCACTTGCCGTCTACTTACATGTGTATACGCTTATATTATACGCTTATATTTATACGCAAAAAAAAAAACCAACCTTGGAGTTTTTTGCCGGTTCTTCTCCAAGGCTTCCCGCTGTAGGGTTTGCGAACCGATGGCGTAGCTTCTATGACGTTCACAAGTATTGTAAATAACAATCTAAATTGAATAAACAAATTTGAATCTTGAATCTTGAATCTTACGGGCATGCCCGTATCTGGCTTGCCAGTAGATCGCACAAGGTTTGATTTTTTGCTAGCTACCGGCATGCAATGTGAGGGAAGCCGAAACAACTACCCACGATCAGCTCCGATGGGACTCGAATCCACGACCTTTCGCTTTCCGGGCGACAGCTCTAACCACTGAGCTACGGAGTCGTAACGAGAAGCGTCGAATTTTTCCAATACTTTTTACTCGCTGTATAGTCAGCGTTGTCGCCCGGAAAGCGAAAGGTCGTGGGTTCGAGTCCCATCGGAGCTGATTGTGAGACGGGTCGATTTTTTCTAAATACTTCATTTTCCATTTTTCAGTAATAAAAATTGCATTGTGAATGCAAAAAATTAAAATTAAAATAACTACCCACAACACCATGGAACTTTGTCATTACGAAACAAGTTGCATGCATGATGGCATGTGTATACGTCTTGGAAAAACAGGCATGCAAGAACGCAACTTGCATGCAAGTTTAACTTGCAAATGTATACACGTTGTGCCAGCTACTTCCACATGCCGGTAACTAGCATGCAAGCTACTGTTCCGTTTTACAGGCATGTGTATCGCGGCCTGTCTACAGACACTGCCGCCAGCGCCCTCTATAATAATGCATAGCGCCATCTGCGCACTAATTTAGAAACTATTGTATGATAATTTACTCTATGGCTATTTTGTAGACCATGAATTTGAGATGGGGTACTGGCAACACCATTCTTTTCTCTCTCTGGTTTTGCACCTGAATAAAGAACGACGAAATTGCATTGGAATCCAGAATTATTATTGCTTCGGACCCACTTATTCCCGATCGATCAGGAATATTTGGTGACCCCAGAAAGAAACGCACAGGAGAATCACTGGCCGTGTGGAAAATTGCGACACTTCAACGATACTTGGAGGATTCGTCAAGTCATGCCACGCGGGTCGACGCAACGTGTGGAAATGGCGGCTATGTGACTGAAGCAAATTATTTTATCAAGGGAAAGGAGCATAATAACAATTCGACCGAGCTACGTGTGCAATCGCTATCATTGCAATCATCGATTTAACCAAAAATTTGGCAGTAGGTACTGTTTAGAAGGAAAGTCAAAGGTATTCCAGGTTTCGTCTACCGGCAAGTAAGTGACTGGCATTTTTTTTTCTCGCTCAAATATCTCTTGTAGTTTCAACCTTTATTTGTTACAATGCCTGACGATAGTGATAGCGATAAGAGTAATGCCGATACAGTTATTGAAGACACATTGTTAAAAGATTTAATAAAACAAAGGGGTGTGGAGAAAGGTAGGTTAACTTTATATAAAAAATACCTTTCCAAAATAGACTCTAATTCTATATCAGCTGAGCAATATCTAGATCTAGAATTGCGCACTGAAAGAATACATAAAAGCCTTTCTAAATTTGAGAAAATTCAGGATAAAATTGAAACAATAAGTAGTGACATTGACAGCGAATTAGAGGAACGGGAAAGGTTTGAAAACTCCTACTATGAGAGTGTAGCTAAGGCAAAGTTTTATTTAAAGAAAAATACCAATGATTTGTCTAGTCCTGCCCCAGCGAATAACTTGCAAAATTCTATATCAGTACTTAACGATTCTATAAAATACCCAGACATATCATTACCAACATATGATGGAAAAATAACTCAGTGGATTGAATTTCGAGACACATTTGATGCTTTAGTAAATAAGAGCAATTTAAAACCCATTCAAAAGCTTAAATACCTACGTGGATGTTTGAAAAACTGTGCTTTAGAGGTGATAAGTTCTTTGGAGTTTTCCGATGACAGTTACCCCATTGCATGGCAGCTGCTATGCGAACGATTTAATAATCCAAGAGTACTTATATATAATCATTTACGTGCACTTTTTAATATTGATATTGTTGCTACCAATGCACCAGCTTTAAGAAATTTAGCCGACAGTATATCAAAACATCTACGCACGCTAAAATCACTTAATGTTTGCATAGAGGAATGGGATTTATTGGTGATATTCTTCTTATCCTCCAAGCTAGATATAAATATGCAACGAAAATGGGAGGAAAAGATTAATAATACTCGTGATCTTCCCACGTTACAGGAATTTAAGTCCTTCCTGCGGGCCAAAACTGACCTCTTGGAGGCGTTGGGCCAGGACGGAGCCACTTCCAGTGAACAGCGACCTTCTACTTCACGGAAGGCCATGGTGTCCACGTCCTCTGCTATCTCCAATCAGAGTAAGCCAGCGTATCATAATAATACCTACCGTAATCAATGCCCTAATTGTAAGGAAGGACATTACATTAACCAATGTCCCAAGTTTTTGGCCCTGAATGCACAGTCACGCATTCGTGTAACTAAAAGGTTGGGCCTGTGCTTAAACTGCCTAGGCTCTAATCATATTCTACCTAATTGCAAAGCTACACATTGTCGTACATGCAAAGGCAAACATCACACGTTGCTTCACATCCATCAACAACCTTCTCATTCAAATGTACCTAACACTCGAGAACCTACACAATCGAACCCGACACTGCCACAATTATCAACACTGTATAATGCAGAAAGTAGACCAGGTGAATCCCAGTCAGTTACTTTAGTTAACAATTCAATAACCGAACATGAAACTGTTATTTTGTCCACAGCATTAATTAATGTGGTGGATAATAAAAATAAGCTGTGTACTATGCGAGCCCTGTTAGACTCAGGTTCGCAATCTAATTACATAACCAAAAAGGCATTTAATAAATTAAATTTACCTACACATAAACTGAATATGGAAGTCATTGGATTTAACGAAAATGTTACCAAAATTAACCAATTATGTAAGTTATTGATTCATTCTAAGGACAATACTTTTTCTACCAACTTGTCTTGTTTTGTTGTCCCTAATATTTGTAATATCCCTTCATACAGATCAAGCACACTGCCTCTCAATATTCCAGAACGATTCAACCTAGCAGATAGCTCATTCTACGAAGGGGGCGAAATCGACATCATAATAGGTGCTGAACTATTTTACCAATTACTTTGCATCGGCCAACATCGGTTGGGTGACGGGTTGCCGATCTTACAAAGAACTCGACTGGGTTGGGTGGTGTCAGGATGCGTGCCAGTGGAAAATAAACCCTCGCAAGTAAGGTGCAATTTTACAATTAGCTCAAATAATATATTTAATGAGAGTGACAGCTTCCTAGATACGAAATGTCCACATGATGATATCATACAGTGTGAAAAGGTATTTGAGACACACACAAGAGCTTCTGATGGCAGTTTCGTAGTCACCATTCCATTGCAGGAGCCTGTCACATCTCTGGGGTTATCTAGACCAATTGCATATAAAGATTTAAAACATTAGAATCTAAATTTGAAAAACAACCAGAATTTAAGCAAAAATATGTTGAAATTATGACTGAATTAAAAAATTCAGGGCATATGATTAGGAAAAATTCGTCTGAGCCCTGTAATTACTTACCACATCACGCAGTTCTGACCCCACAAAAAACCACTACACCATTGAGAGTAGTTTTTGACGCGTCTTCGAAAACCGATTCGGGCAAGTCTCTAAACGATATACAGTATAAGGGAATAATAAACCAAGACAATTTGGAAAACATCCTATTGCGATTTCGAAAACACAAGTATATTATTAATGCCGATATAGAAAAAATGTATAGAAAAATATTAATCAATCCTGAACAACAAACATTACAATGTATTTTATGGCGCGATACACCCACCGAACCACTACTCACATACAAATTAACTACACTTAGTTTCGGACTTAAGTGTGCCCCTTACCTAGCTACCCGATGCTTACAACAGCTGGCAGAGGAAAGCAAGGAATTGTTTCCCACTGCAGCTAGGGTTATATCTACAGATTTTTTTATGGATGACTTAGTAAGTGGGGGGGATAATGAGCTTGAAGTAGCAGAAACAGCTATACAAGTAGACAAAGTGTTGCGTAGTTCGAATTTTAATTTACGTAAGTGGAAAACAAACTCTAATATAATTTTAAACCATATTATGCAATCCACAGCCACTCACACCAATAAGGTGCTATTACACCCACTAGACAAAAATACTGATAAGGTGCTAGGACACCTACTAGGCCCGAAAACTGATAAGGTGTTAGGACTGGCATGGTCAAGTGATAACGATACTATACACTATACAATGCGGACAGAACCCATACCTAACATTTTGACTAAAAGAATGGTATTATCTATAGCTTCTGCCATTTTTGACCCTTTAGGTCTCTTGGGTCCTATAATAATAATTGCAAAATGTTTCATACAACGTTTATGGAAAGCAAAAATTAATTGGGACGAAAAACTCCCTCACGAGTTACGTGAAGAATGGCTAACATTTTATGAGAAGCTACATTTTACCAACTCATTTAGTATACCACGAAACGTTTTTATCAATAATTATGTTAGTGTAGAATTGCATGGCTTTTGTGATAGCTCATTAACCGCATACGGAGCGGTTATATATGTACGATCGGTAGATGTATATGGCCAACTACAAGTTAGTTTACTTTGTGCGAAATCTAGGGTTGCGCGGAAAGAAACGATACCTAAATTAGAACTCCGTGCCTGTCTATTGTTGTCAACATTATTTGACAAGGTAAACAAAGCTTATAAAGGGAAATTACCTAAAAAATATTTTTGGTCAGACTCGAGTGTAGCACTGGCTTGGATAAATTCACAATCCGATAAATTAAATACCTTTGTAAAAAATAGAGTATCTGATATTAAAAAAAATAACCGATACAAGGGATTGGCACTGGGTTTCTTCTAGTGACAACCCTGCAGATTTGTTATCTAGGGGAATGCATGCAGATAAGCTGTCCTCATGCAACCTGTGGTGGCAGGGACCTTTATGGTTGTCAAACCCTAATAGTGAATGGCCGTCTCAACAGAATAATAAAACAAAGGACTGTCATACTATCCCTATAGATATGGAAACCGAAACTCATTGTAATACAAGTATTATTGTTGATAAATCTAATAACGAATTTTGGACAGCCCTATTTCAACGTTGGTCAAGTCTTAAAAAATTGACTCGATGCTTTGCATTTATTTTAAGGTTCATTCACAACTGTCAAAATCCAAGCAATAAAATACTTAATCCTTTATCAGCACAAGAACTAAATAATTCACTAAACAAGTTGATTAAATTGGCACAAATTCAATCATATCCCAATGAATATAACCTACTTAATAAAAATAAGCCACTACCAAATTCATCAAATTTATTATGTTTAAACCCTATCTTGAAAAATGAAATTATGTGAGTGGGTGGTCGTTTAGACCAGTCTAATTACAACTATGATAAAAAACACCCTATCATTCTACCTCATACACACATACTTACCAAACTTATAATAACCGAATTTCATATTAGATTGTTCCACGCAGGCCCACAATTACTATTGTCATCGTTACGAGAACAATATTGGCCGATACACGGTAAGCAATTAGTCAATAAAATTGTGCATAAATGTGTGACTTGCTTCAGGGCTAAACCTAAGGTAAATGTTCCAATGATGGGCAGTTTACCACCGTCGAGAATAAACCCATCACCTCCATTTCTTTTTACAAGCATTGATTACGCGGGAAGTTTTAATATAAGAGATAGGAGAGGACGAGGATATAAGGCAAGTAAGTGCTATATTGCTATCTTTGTTTGTTCCACAACCAAAGCTGTTCACATGGAATTGGTTTCTAGTCTGGAAACTAACTGTTTTTTGGCAGCGTTTAGACGCTTCATTTCTCGACGGGGAAAACCTAAAGAAATTTTAAGTGATAATGGCACTACATTTCAAGGAGCTAATAATGAGATAATAGAACTATATAATCACTTAAAGGAAAATTCCAACGAAATCTTCACCACTTGCGCTAGTGAAGGTATTGAATGGAAGTTCTTACCTGCATATACTCCACATATGGGGGGTTTACACGAGGCGGCTGTCAAATCATGTAAATTTCATCTAAAAAGAGTGTTAGGCAAGGCTTTATTAACATATGAGGAGTTCTCAACCATTCTCATACAAGTAGAATCAATTTTAAATTCTCGACCTCTATGCCCCATACCCAATGCTAATAATGATGAGATATTTTATTTGACGCCAGCTCACTTCTTGTTAGGTAGGACACCTACCTCGATGCCTGATTATGACTATACAGATATACCCATGAATCGATTAAACCATTACCAGCAATTACAACAGCTTCATCAGGATCTGTGGAGAAGATGGTCACGAGACTACATAGGTCTTCTACAAACACGTACCAAATGGCGCAAATCCAAAGGACAAGACCTCCGAAGTGGCACTATAGTACTGGTGAAGGAAGACAGACTGCCCCCGAACCAATGGAGACTGGGACGCATCATCAACTGCTGTGCTGGGAGGGACAACGTCACGAGGGTTGCAGAGATTCACACCGCAAGAGGGACCATCAAACGCGCGTTTAATAATATTTGCCCTTTACCTATAAACGGGATAGATTAGATCCTAGATTTAAGTTTGAATTTACTAATTGAAAGTGTTATCCTAGTAGTATCTGTATATTTAATAAATTATACTATTCTTGTTGTTCATTTGTTAGGTACCTATAAAATGTTTGGATACAAATGTTTGGTGCGTACTAATCTACCAATAATAATATAACCTTTAACAAGCTCATCTCTCTTATTATATCATATGTAAATTAATAATTATATTTTGTAAGTAACAAGGTGCCAGACATTTCTATTCAAACCTAGATCTGTAAGTGATGCCTACAGTCACCACCACCTAATAAACCTAGCTTACTTGGGACATAGGTGTCTATAGTGTTCGAAGTGGCTTCGTCAATATAGATACCTATGTTATTATTGTATACCCAATAACTCTTATAATATTGGGTGGTGCCTGTGGACAAAATGGCGGGTGGCAGCATGTCTACAGACACTGCCGCCAGCGCCCTCTATAATAATGCATAGCGCCATCTGCGCACTAATTTAGAAACTATTGTATGATAATTTACTCTATGGCTATTTTGTAGACCATGAATTTGAGATGGGGTACTGGCAACACCATTCTTTTCTCTCTCTGGTTTTGCACCTGAATAAAGAACGACGAAATTGCATTGGAATCCAGAATTATTATTGCTTCGGACCCACTTACAATTACGGATAATTTTAGGGATTATTCTACTCATGAATGCTAACTAATTGTAATTAGATATTCAATTATTTTTAATGCATTCACAATGCAATTCTGTAAGTATAGGAAAAATGTGATAGTATTTGTAAAAATGTTTCTTTCGGATGCGAGGGTTTCCTCACATTGATGAAGCAACGCTGGCCTACAGCGTAACAAGTGATAGCAAAATTCGACGAGTCGTGTAAGCCTTTCGGTAGCTTAGTTGGTCAGAGCATCGGGCCGGATTCCCGGAGGCGCGGGTTCGAATCCCGCCTTTTTAATACATACAAATATGTATTAAAAAGTAAAAACATCTGTAGAGCAAGTTGGAAGGTAATAAAAAGTGAAACGGCTCCTGAATTACAATGTAACAATTATATAAATGAAATAGAACACAAAAACATAATTGTAAATAAACCAAATGAAATAGCTACTATTTTTAATGACTTTTTTATAACAATGACAAATAAAGACAATAATAAAAATAATAATGACCATAATATTTTTAATAATAATGACTTGAATGGACATAAAATCATAAATGACAATTTAAATAATTCTATATATCTTTCACCTATTGATGAATATGACATTAAAAAATATATAATGGCATTAAACAATACGAATTCAGAAGGGTTCGATGAAATAAATACAAAAGTGATTAAATTGTGTAAGGATCAGATAGCTTCAGTGCTAGCTTATTTGATCAATCTATCCTTTGAAACTGGGACTTTCCCTGAGAGACTAAAATTATCAATTGTGAAGCCTCTATTTAAAAAAGGTTCTAAGTTACTACTAAATAATTTTCGGCCAATAACAATGATATCGATTCTAGCAAAGATATATGAGAAAATAATGTATAATAAACTTATATCATTCTTTATAAAATACAATGTTTTGAACGACAACCAATTTGGTTTCCAGAAAAATAAATCGACTACACACGCAGCTTTTACTCTGATAAATGACATTTTACGTAGCATAAATGATAAAAATTTAACCACAGTTCTTTTATTCGATATGTCGAAAGCTTTCGACTTTGTATCCCACAGTCAACTGTTAATAAAGTTAGAACGTTGTGGAATTAGAGGTGAAGCGCTAAATTGGATTAAATCATACTTGCAAAATAGGATGCAATCAGTAGAAATCACCCAACTGGATGATAAACAAGTAACAAAAAAATACCGCTCTGATTTCAGGGAAAATAAATTTGGTGTTCCTCAAGGCAGTATACTTGGTCCTCTTTTGTTTTTAATTTACGTGAATGATCTGCCTAAAGTTACGAAACATAAATGCATCTTATTTGCGGATGATATATCAGTTGTAGTTACTACCAAAGATAATAAAAAGAATAATATAATTGACCATAATAATGACATTAATGAAACAATTAAATCTATAATAAATTGGCTAAATAATAATAATTTAATCATAAACATTGACAAAACAAATTATATTAATTTTAATAATAATCTGACATTAAATGTAAATTATTTAAATAATCCTTTAAAAAACGTAAGTAATGCCACTTTTCTCGGCATTGAACTCGATCAAAAAATTGATTGGAAACCACACGTGAATAAGGTGTGCAATAAAATTAATAGATTTGTTTTTGCTATTTTTAAATTGACGAAAGTAGCTACAAAAAGTACTGCCCTTACAGCTTACTTTGCATACGTGGAGTCTGTGCTACGATACGGCCTCATTATCTGGGGCAACAGTACAGACATACAAAGGGTATTTGTGGCACAGAAAAAATGCATTAGGGCTATATGTGGTATTGCACCGGATATGTCATGCAAGCCTTTTTATAACCAGTTAAATATTTTACCACTGCCTTGCCTATATATTTTTGAGATTGCGAAGTTTGTGAAATTGAATTTAAGCAATTTTAAAACTGCCAAGGATACGTTTCCCAGAAATACTAGGAACTGTAATAGGCTAGTCATTGACATAATTCCAAAAAGCACACGGATTACAAAGAATTGCTACTGCATGGGGATCGCAATATACAACAAGATTCCGCAGTCCATTACAGAATTGCCTTTTAATAAATTTAAGACTGCTCTGCATATATGGCTTATGGATAAGTTGTTCTACTCGGTCCAAGAATTCTTGAATTATACCAATTAAATTTAATGACATTTTTTATTTATTTTTTACTTTTGACATTTTTTTTTTATCTCGTATTATTTAATTTGACATGTTTCATAATTTATCTACGACCTGTCGTTCGTTTAATTTTGACATGTTTAATAAGTCTACCTTGACATGTTGTTTCGTGTAATTTTGACATTTTTGTATTTTGATGATTTTTATTTAACAGACATTGTATTAACTTCAATTAATAATTCACTTTTTGCATGCTATTGACTATAGCTGAGTGGGCGATCACACTATAATTGTTTTTCTTAAAACTGTTGTCATCTTTTATATGTACCCTGTTCAAAGCAAATAAAATTTCATTTCATTTCATTTCATTTCATTTCATTTCATTTCATTTCAAGCTACTTATAGGGCTCGTGGTTTTTTACTATCACATTTTTCCTATAATTGTAATTAGTTTATAACTCACCAAGTTACAGTTTGTGGAGAAAATCAATAAACGATTTATTTATTTATTTATTATTTAAGTATTTATATATTATTAGTTATTACTATTCCCTTTATTCCATTTTATATTTCTAAACATTAAATTTTTTCAATGTATAACACAAAAAAATATACTTAACATTTATTATTATAATTATTATTTGCCGACAGGCTAGCAGCCGTGCTCACACTAGGGGCGAGAGATCTGCGTCGGGAACTAGACGCGATCGTCATCAACGCAGGTATGTATCAAATGTAAAACATGTGTACAATTTAGCCTGCTTTCCTTTCAAATAGGGGAACGAACTATTTTTTTTTAAATTATTTAAAATTATTCATTTATTTAGTTTTTATTTAAAATGATTTTAGAAATATCAGTAACACCACACAGGTACATACAGGGTGTTTTTTTGGTCAGTTGCGAGCCCATAACCACAGCTTGTACTCATAATATAATGAACTAGCGGCCGCCCGCGGTTTCACCCGCGTGGTTCCCGTTCCCGTGGTAATATCGGGATAAAAAGTAAATATAAACCTTCCTCTTGAATTACTCTATCTATTAAAAAAAAACGCATCAAAATCCGTTGCGTAGTTTCAAAGATTTAAGCATACAAAGGGACATAGGGACAGAGAAAGCGACTTTGTTTTATACTATGTAGTGATACTGACTAATAACTCTGGCTAATAGGTTCACTTCCCCGCTATGGAAGTGTTTTATTAAGGCGATACTCGGAAAAATTATGCTAAAGCGAGATAGCAATGAGAAAACGACGCGCGCGGGAGCGAAACCGATTTTGCCGATTACGCAAAAAAAAACAAAAAATCACTTCGTATTCAAAAACTATAGCGATTTAAAAAAAATGCTTCTATACGATCCTAAATATTATTGGTGTCCACTAATTAAACCAATTTTCAATAGTATATGTATCCCCATTTAAGAATAATCTTGATATTGCTTATTTTTTAGAGGTATTTTCGAAAATAAAAAGTGTCGAGCCAAAATCATAAAATTGTGTTTCTGAAACTATACGATTCTAAATAAAGGTACTTATAAAGAAATATATATCTTATTACCAGATTTATAACAACTCTAACCGTCCTATAGTTTTATATCAAAGAGTCCATACTTTTTCCGAGTAGCGCCTTAATAAGATAATAGCCACGGGAATGTCCCTCCTTTGATGGCCTGTCTTAGCTTTTAAATGATTTATTTGAATTTTTACTAACAATAGTCGTAAGTTATTGTACTAACACATATGTACTTATCCGAAATAAAGAATTTATTTATTTACTATTTATTATTTTGATTAATGTTATTTACAACTCATTATTCAATGATTTTATTTAATGAACTTATGTAATTTTAATTTAATATTTATGATTCAATGTGTAAATTTCTAAAATCTTAAGTTGTGTGCATGGGTCGATCGGCCTGAAATAACAGTTTTTTTAATATTTTATAATATTGAACAACTTTCCCCATGAAACACAGGTCGAAATGTGTAAAAAAATTATTGCTCTCCCATACAAACTGCACAGTCAGCTGATCGATTTTGTATGAAGGAACCAAAATTTATTTGCAGATTTCGACCCATTTTTCTTGGGAAAGTTGTTCAATTTTATGAGTACAAGCTGTGGTTTCGTGCTTGCAACTGACCAAAACTGACAACCTGTATTTATTTTACATATTTTCGAAGATATAGAGCATCAAACTTCTAAAACAAGGACAGATTAGCGACTCCGTAGCTCAGTGGTTAGAGCATTCGCCCGGACAGTGAAAGGTCGTGGGTTCGAGTCCCATCGGAGCTAGTTGTGAGACGGGTCGACTTTTTAAAGAACTTCATTTTAAATTTTTAATAATAAAAATTGCATTGTGAATGCAAAAAAGTAATTTGGAACATCTTACAGACACAAATAAGTTATCGAAATAATAGAAAATAATGCATTTAATCGGTAATGCCTATAAGAGCGCACAGTCTGCACACTAGCGCTGTGGGGAGGCCTATGCCCAGCAGTGGGCGTCGTTCGGCTGACATGATGATGATGATGATGAAATAAAGACTAAATTGTAAATTATCTCTCTGTAGTGCACTGCGAAGAAGCTTTGTGGTACTTTTTATCGCTTAAAGGAAATTTTTCTAGCCTTTCGTTTAGTTTAATTCAGTTTTTTTGCGAAAAGTGGCCACTTTTAGCAATAAAACTCCATTCAATTAACCGACAAGCTAGAAAATATAGATAAAGCAATAAAAAGTACCGCAAAGCTTCTTAGGAGTGCACTACAGAGAGATAATTTACAATTTCGTCATTATTTAAGCACTATCATTTTTTTTCCAATGGCGGCGCTAGTGTGCAGACTGTACGCTTTTAAGAGCCATTTCGCACTTTGCAATTGTCTCGCTCGCACAATAAAAAGTGTTTTTTAGAAAAGTGTTTCATTATGTCACTACAACGCAATTAGTTATACATTATTAAACATTTTTCAACATTGTCAATACTGCAATAATAATAGAATTACGAGCTTAAAGTTTTCAAACATTTACTTCCTAATTCTTACCAATACTCAATTGAATGAATAAAATAACTTATACAAAATATCCGTAACATTGCGTTGCAGTGACACAATGAAACACTTTTCTAAAAAACACAATGTGTTTTCCACAATCTATGAAAATGTTGCATTGTGCGAGCGAGACAACTGCCAAATGGCTCTAATTGCGAAATGGCTCTTAAGATGATGGTCAAAAGTCCGTAAAGACATGTAAAATCATCTGAAAGTGCGATAAAGCACGTAAAAGTCTTATAAAATGTTTATTTTTTGACGACCGATTTGGCGCAGGGGTAAACTACCTGCCTTCTGCGCCCGAGGTCTCGGGTTCGATTCCCGAACAAGACAAATATTTGTGTGCATGAACACGTCTATTTGTCTTGGTCTGGGTGTTTTCTATGTATATTAAGTATGTATTTACAAACAAAAAGTATTTAAGTATTTAATTATCCGTTATCAAGTTCACGTAGACACAGTTTCTTAAGAAATTAACTACCTACGGGCTTAGATAATTGGTGTGATTGTATGAAAATATTTATTTATTATTTATTTATTATTATTTATTATTTTGTGTACAGACGGCGACTCTTCGAGAGTGCACGGTGACCCCACCGCTGAAGTATACGTGTTATCCGTCGCGCCTAGGACGTGAGTATTTCATACATACATTCTTTATTTTGTACTTATTCATAGTTCTATACTTATTGATTTGATTTTCATACATTATACAGGATTTTGTGGATTTTTTTAAAACCACCTCGAGGGAAAGTACTACAAGTGGAGATAGTATATTTAACACCGAGGGACAATTATTATTTCGTCAGCAGTTGTTGAATCCAGAAGACCTAGGTTCAAATCCAATCCGTATTTTTTACTTTTTTTTTAGTCAAATTCCTTTTTGTGTGAAAAAGTCTAGGGAGCCCTTTTCACTTCTGCCGGCACTCCTGAAGTAAGTAAGTAAGTATTTTATTGGCACATATTAAAAAAAAGGATATTAAAATTTTATGGCAGAAAAAAAAATACATTTATAAAGAAAAATACACAAAAAACTGATAAAATGAGCCAATCAGGACCCTCCTCAGCTAATGCTGCTACAGCGTGCAGAATGCTCACTATAACAGCGCTGGTATTCTGGAGTGCAATCCATTGTTTTTTTTGTTTGTTTTGTACTTGTGTAGCATCAATCGAAACGGTCGATTTAAGGATAAGCCCCCTTACTCTTGAACGATGTTGCATTGGCATTTTTTTTTATGTAATGTCTTCGGTTTTACACAGAAATTCCGCTAACGTCCCGTAATGAAAGAAACACGGTTTTTTCATAGAATATGCCTGGTGAAAATAGCATGTTAACAGTTTTCAGCCGTTTTAGTATTTAATGTTTTTTAAATGTAATCAAATTTAAATATTGAATTCAGTGGATAATAATTTTAATTTAATTCATTTTTGTATTTTTTTTGGAATGATTTAATTTGACCATTAATTTTTATTATTGTAAGTACTTATACTGTTTCCAACACAATTTATGGATTGTTTGTTTTATGGAATAGATAATTGAAATGAAATGAAATTAGAAATGAATAGTGTTGCCAGAGTGATAATTACAATTCCTACTACAATATTTTAATTATTTTAATCATTACTTTTTTGAAATACGACATAATATGCAATAAATGATTGAGTATTGTGTCACATAACTACTATTATATGTTCAGGGCGGAGGGCGAGTCCCCGCCGGACGGAGAGCTGGCAACACCGAACGACGGCTCCATACGGTTGCAGCCGCACTTCCAGGTATGCTACTGTATAAAATATCTATACTAATATTATAAAGAGGAAAGATTTGTATTTTTGTATGTAACGAATAAACTCAAAAAGTACTGGACCGATTTAGAAAATTCTTTCACCGTTAGAAAGCTACAGTCTTCCCGAGTGACATAGGCTATTTTATCACGATATTCCCACGGGAACGGGTACCACGCGGGTGAAACCGCGGGCGGCCGCTAGTTTTAAATAATATTTTTTTTATTTATTTTATTGAAATTTTACACAATAAAACTTAAATTAAACACACAATCGCCAAACTGCATGGCAGTTTGTCGGCGAAGAAAAGCACTCTAGTATTCAATATTATTGTGTTTACCTACACTAGTACGTCTACCTTGTATATCATTGTAGTAGCAACAAATGCATCACAATACTAATAACATTTATATGACCTGACATAATATTATATTATAATTAGAGATCGGATAATCAGATGCATATTTACCTAAAGTTAATATTTGGTTAGGAAATTATGGAAGCGGCTTCTTAAAACATGTTTTTTAATGTAAATATCAGGATTCCAGAAAATTCGCGCATGCAAAATTATTCAGTAACATGGTGTGGAAACGGAGTCTTTAGCATGAGCTATTTATTTAAAAAATTTCGAGACAAAAGTGCATTCCATAACAGCTAACACCTCAACTTTAGGTAAATATGCATCCGATTATCCGATCACTGATTATAATACAATAAAAACAAATTAAAGACAAGTTTAACATTCTGAGTCTGATTTCTCTAATAGGTAATTTTTTTAACTTTATTTTAATAGCAGTCTTACACAATTTATCCCCGTCTCTTAATAAACTTATTTCGTTACATATGTCCGGAACCACATACCATGAACATCTTTTACCGTAATAGTTGCATGCAAGCCCAAAGCCACAACTTGTACTCATAATATTGAACAACTTTCCCCAAGAAACACGGGTCGAAACGTGAAAAAAATCTTTTGGCCTCCCATACAAACTGCACAGTCAGCTGATCGATTTTGTATGAAGGGCCCAAATATTTTTTTCCGTTTTCGACCCATGTTTCTTGGGGAAAGGACATTTTTCATTTTCGGCTAGGACATTGTACACTATTCGTACGAATAGTAAAAAATATAGTAAAGTCAAATAAAATATTAAAATTCTCATTGTCTTTCTGGATAAATGGTACAAAAATAAACTTTAAAATAAAAATTATTCAAGATTCAAGATTCAAGATTCAAATTTGTTTATTCAATTTAGATTGTTATTTACAATACTTGTGAACGTCATAGAAGCTACGCCATCGGTTCGCAAACCCTACAGCGGGAGGCCTTGGAGAAGAACCGGCAACAAACTCCAAGGGTTGTTTTTTTCTCCCTGTTTTATTTCATACAGAGTCGTCAAATTGAAAAATGACCTTAACATAGTATGACTAAGGTCAGTTTCCATCACAATTACACAATGGATTATGATAAATACAGTTAAGTATAGGCGAACTAATGATCATAGCGGTGAACAATTTTCAGTTACTTAGGAACTCTACTTAAAGCTTTAATATTAGTTTAAAACAAAAGACAATTCTACTATATACTGCAAGTTGCGCCATACATGTTTAAAATGTAATTCTTAATAAAATGAATAAAAACAAAAGAAAACACATTTTAAGGCAAGCAGATAAGAGCAGACCCATTCCCACTGGCAGTGGCCATATTTGCCATCCATGGTCACACTGGCAACCATATTTAAATCACGTTCGGAAACTTTGATGTTTCTGTACGAAAAAACGATGACATTGACGACTGATGATAATCTGTCAATGTGAACCTTTTTTTTAATGTTAGTGTGACATTTTACCGCCATATTGAATCGGGGTTGCATAATTATTAAGACTAGATAATGCTTTTGTACCATCAAACGCGTTAGCTTATTGCGATATAATTAGTTTTCAGTTATTATATTTATCTTTTGCTTGCCTATGGTATAGTGTACAAAGTCCTAGCCGAGGCTCCATAAAAAACTGAAAAATCTCCTTTATTCATTTTTATGAGTACAACCTTGCAACTGACAAAACTAACACCCTGTATAAAACAAAATATTAGTTCACGCAAAAATCTGAAGTGTCCTGTAAACGACCAAATTTGCTTGTCACATTTGTTAGTCAAACTTCAGGTTTTCATCAAACATTAAAGCCGGGTCTCCAGCGAAAGTTTTTTGAAAAACATTCAACAAAAACATATACACAAAACGTTGTTTCTGAAAAATGTTTCTTGACATGCGCCGTCTATACCTCTCTTGGCTTGTGTACACAAAACAATAGTTTCTCTAGCAATCAAAATGAGTTCGGACGAAGAAGACGTAGTTTCATATCGTATCTTTATTCCAATCCATCTTTACTTGCATTGCTCTAAACCACCGTAGAATCTTCCCCCCGGACCGCTGTCTAAGCTGGACGTGTCTCAGTCACCGTAGAACTATTATCTTCAAATTTAATTATATTTTTAACAATTTAATTCGTTTAAGAAATTAGGAGAGCATAAAGTTAGAAGAGACCAAGTTGAAGACACAATTTGTGAGTACCTCTTACACTCATAGCACCCTGGTATTTCTCACTGTATCGGAACACCAATTAGCACAAGCGCGATCACCTGCTTAACGCTAATACGGTATTTTACTGATTTTTTTTATTTCTTTAAAATGTTTTTCGAAATATTAGCTACACAAAACATGTTTTCATTTTGAATTATCTTGAATATTTTCAAAGATATAGGACTTCAAACTTTATAATTAGACAAGGACAGGACGCTATCTTAGTGACGTCAGTGGGTTAGTAGCGTCATAGTCACGCCATAGAAGATTTCGTTTTAGAAAGAGCCAGCTATAGTCAAAATCAAACAGACTATAATTCTTTTATTATAAAACAGATTCAAATTATTTTTTTACATTTGGTATTCTTAATTGCAATATTTTTTAACGTCATCATTAAATATCTACATTTCAACAACAGTAAAATACCCTATTGGACTGGACTGCGCCCGCCCGTCATTAGCTACCACCGGACGCTCGCCAATCGAGTGCGTACGCGCGGCGCCATTGCTGCTGCCGTAGAAACTGTTGCGAGTACATTGCCGCTTTGACGTACATTAACTGCTTTAGCTTATACCTCCTGCTCGGTCATAATTCCCTCGTACAAGTTGGTAATAAAATGGATAAATCATTGTCTGATTCAAACTTGAACCTGGCTGGCGCCGATATTACCCCCACCTAATTACGTATCGCAGAGAATGATAAAGCGAAAAAGGGAATCGGATTTTGGGGAAGAAATGAATTCTTTCAAAGAGGAACTGAAGTTAATGTTTCATAACTTAATGAAGGTTCAAGAAAATGAGATTAAGAAAATATTCCCCACGCTAACTGAAATTCAGGAGACTAATAAAAACATAGAAAGTTCTATTACTTTCCTCGCTAGTCAAAACGAAGAACTACAAAAGAAAATAGAATATTTTGAAATTCAAGCCAAAAAAGATAAGGAAATTATTTCAATTCTGGAAGAGAAGGTGGAGGAATTACAGCGAGGCACTAGAAAAACTAATTTGGAGATCAGAAATGTTCCAAAATTAAAAGAAGAGACTAAAACTAGCCTAATAAATATGGTGCTGACACTATCAAAAACCGTTGGTTGTAACTTACCCAGCACTGAAATAAAAGACATCTATAGAGTTAAAAGATCAAAAGAAGGTACCAACAATACTCCTATAGTTGTAGAGACATCTTCAACTCTCTTGAAAAATGAATTGTTGAAACAATGTAAGACTTACAATCAAAGATATTATAATATAACAAGATTGCGCACTCATGAGTTACAGCCGAGCCGAGCGAGATAGGCCTATTATGGTGTGCGTCCCTCTCTAATGAGAGAGACGTGAGTGACTACACGATTTGGTTTTTTCGAGGACAATTTATAGTTAACCAGACTTGGCTCACGTAGGATTCGAACATCACGCTTCCTAGGGAGCTCTTGTAGCTAAAAGAAACATACATTTAAACATCCGAACTCGCTTTCTATTTATAATATTAGTTAAGATGAGGACTCCGCGAGGCAAAGCATTTGCACCACTTATGAGGCAATAATGTGACAATCGACACATACACATATGCTTTATAAGCATACTTACTTTTGAACCGACTTCAAAAAGGAGGTTGTCAGTTTGACCTGTATGTACTTATATGAAATGTATGTCTGTATTTCTGATAGGCGTATTTTGCTAAAATGGATAGAAATAAAAAGTCCAAGTACAGTTATAAAAATCTGTTTATTAGTTAGACTATACATTGCTAAACAAAATTTTCTTGCGGATCTTTTGACGCATGGAGGCTTTGTGTCCAATTAAATTTAAAGATTCGTTTTTTGCGTACCTACTTTTTTAACCTTAAATTAAGATACAGATATTATAATACATTTAATAAGTTTTGTTTCATGCCTATTTTCTGATAAAGTTCTTCTTCTTTTTCTTCTTCCGCTGAGTATTGTGTAATTTTTTCAGATATGAGGTTAAGCCAACCTTTTTTAATTTCTTCATCTTTAGGAAATCTGAAACAATGAAAATTAATGTATGGGCTAAGTAAGAAAGTAAATTCCAGTCTATAGACTAAAAACGAAATGGACACCCTACTATACGCAAGAATAAAAGTTTGGCTAAATACTTACCTATGAAAAGATACACCGCTCCGTTTAAATGATTCGCTTTTGCATCCTTTCACACATCAAGTGAGAACCACTTTTATTGATTTAAACGTAATTTTAAAATGATAATAAAGATCCACACACTAACTTTACACACATAAATTAATTTGCCGTCGCCATATTGATGATGTTTTTATTTTTATTAAAATTGTCCAGACGCAAAGTGTTGCAAATTTATTATAATTAAAACTACCATAACACCGACTCTTACATTAAAAAAATAGTTTTTCAAGGTTTTAAATAATACGAATGATATGGACTTTATTATTATCAGCTGAACATTCCTTTTAATTAATTAATATTTTGAAAATTCTCGAGAAGAGGAAATATGAATTTGAATTAAGTTCTACTACAACCAAAAATATTTAATGGTGGCAGCCCAGTAGACAGGGATGCAATCCTATTTAGGAGCCTCTCGCTCGGCTCGTTTTTCCGTTTATCGAAATGTCATACGAAAATAAACCTTATTGTAACTGCATAGAATCGAATTGACATTGCTTTTATTTTCATAGTGCACAATCTTGTTATATTATAATATCTTTGCTTACAATACAAAGCGAAAGGAGAAATTTTGTGTTAAACACCTTGGAATCACAACAAATGAAGATACTCCCATATTTGTAGCCGAACAACTTACCGCAAAAGGCTCTCGTCTCTTTTTCTTGGCCCGAGATTTGGTCAAATCCAGTTCCTACAAGTTTTGCTGGACTAGTTTTGATAAAGTTTATGTTAGGAAGGCGGAAAATACTCCAATAATTCTCATCAAGAATGAACAACAAGTGCATCATCTTTTACAAAGCTTATGACTAATTTATTTTCAATGCTTAAATGTTAAATTCATCGGTTTCTCTTTTTATGTTTATGTTTGTTATTTTACTCGCTTTGTTATTTTGCTTGAAACACATACCACAGATTCACACATTTCAAGTTTAAACACATTTACAACCATTCGTAATTATATACATGCCAACAATTACTTACAAAACAAAAAATCTTACTCAATCATAATGCCAGTACACTTAACTAAAATAAATTTTCGTTTCTTAAGGGATAACAATTTTTATAATTATTCCAATTTATCAGTCAATTTTATAATAGTAACACAATGTTTACTCACATCAAAACCTTAAATATGGATAGTACACCAATAAATGAACAAGAAATTGACACTATAGAAATTGCACAAGCTACCTTATGTGATATAACTGAGGTTTCAAAGTATATAAACAAAAGTAACACTGACCTTACTATCATAACACAAAATATTAGAAGTATCTCTTCCAATATGGATGACCTACAGATCTCTCTAACACAGCTTAATTTTGACGTTGATATACAAATTCTTACTGAATGTCGGTTAACAACAAATACAATAATTCCTCATATTTCAAATTATTATTCATATTCCCCTTCAAATCACTTAAACCAAAACGATGGTGTAGTTGTTTATATCAGAGATGTTCATGAAGCTAGCGTTAAAGAAGTTATTTTGCAACACGCGTCATGTCTACAAATAACGCTCGGTGATATCCTAATTCTTTGTGTCTATCGGTCACCGTCGAATAAAAATGCCGACATATTTATTAATTCTCTTCACAGTCACCTAGAAACAATACATAAATTTAAAAATATTATTGTGACAGGAGATATTAATATTAACCTTATACATAAGCTACATGAACAATCTCATGAACGTAATAATCGGGTTAACTACCTGAATATGTTATCGACGCACGCAATTCTACCTGGTCACACATTACCCACGAGGGAAATTAGTTGTCTAGATCATGTAATGCTTAAAATCAATAATAATCAAAAGAAAGTATCCATTGCCATTATCGAAACTACAGTTACAGACCACTCCTTAGTACTCTTTAATCTTTCAAATAATAAAGCTAATGCCTATGCATACAATAAAACTAAAACCATTACTGATTACGAAAAGCTCTTAAGACCCTAACGAACACCAATATAACCGCTCTCCTAAAATGTGAAGACCCAAACTATATAGCAAATACAATGACTAAGTTAATAAAAGAATCATTGGATGCGAATACAAAAACAATTAAAATTAGTAGAAAGAACCAGATTAGTAAACCGTGGATAACGACAGGCATTTTAAGGGGTATCCGAAACAGAAATAAATTACAACAAAAAGTAAGATCAGATCCAACAAACGAAACTCTCAAAATAACATATAGAAGGTATAGAAATTATTTAAACAATTTAATAAAAAAGCTAAAACGAACCTACGACGCAGAACAACTCTCAAAAACATCTAATAACCCTAAAATGCTTTGGCAAAGCATAAATAACATAACGAACTTCAAGCCACGAAAGCAACCCAACACTGAACTGCTCAAAACAATGCCAACGGCTTATGAATCGATTAATACGATAAACAATTATTTTTGTAATATAGGTAATTATTTTTATAATTAGTTTTGTAAATAATGACCAATTACTCACCTCAAAATAATAAACTTATCGGAAATAACATATCTCAGACAGAATCATTTGCCTTGATTGATACGGAGATCACAGAGAAGTTTATAACGTTCTAATGAGCTTAAAAGCAGCTAGTTCTCCAGGATGGGACAATATACCAACCAGGTTTTCTTAAAATAGCACATGAATTACTGGTACCAATCATCAGCCACTTAACTAATCTATGTTTTAAACTTGGTATTTTCCCCAATTCCTTAAAACAAGCTATTGTCACACCTATATACAAAAGTGGAGATAGAAATATTGTTAGTAATTATCGTCCAATATCTGTCTTGACTTCCATTTCTAAAGTTCTTGAAAAACTAATAAATATTCGATTAGTAAAATACTTAAATAAATTTAATATCTTGTCAAACTCACAATACGGCTTTAGAAACGGACGGTCCACTGAGGATGCCGTGACTGCTTTAACATCTTTGATAGTGAAACATGTTGATAGCGGTAAAAAGTGTCTAACGGTATTTCTAGATTTACAAAAAGCCTTCGATACTGTTTCTGCTTGCATTCTAGTACGAAAATTGGAGCAATGTGGTGTCCGAGATACCCCTCTTTCCCTGATAGAGAGTTACCTGTGTGACAGGAAACAACAAGTTAAGCTGGGTAACTATATCAGTGACCTAGCGAATATACCTTACGGAGTACCTCAGGGAAGTGTACTCGGCCCGACGTTATTTCTGTTGTATATAAACGAATTGTCCAATTTAAATTTACCCGATGCAAGAATTTTTTCTTATGCCGATGACACGGCTATAGTGTTTACTGGAGATACTTGGGAAAATATACAAAAAACTGCGGAAACAGGACTAAGAACGGTTGCAGAATGGTTGAACACAAACCTCACATTAAATGTGTTTAAAACAAACTACATTTGCTTCACTATAGACAAAAGAACACAACCTAAAAGTGATTTTCAAATTAAATTGCATAACTGCTGCCAGTCACAACACCCGACTTGTTTATGTGAATCAATTGGAAAAGTTGACTCAACTAGGTATCTGGGAGTGACACTAGACCAACGCTTATCCTGGTTCATACACCTGGAAAACACTATGGCTAGAATAAGAAAACTAATAGGTATATTTAAAAAACTCAGACACGTCGCGAATAGACAAATTATTAGCAGAATTTATATAGCTCTGGCACAATATTCCCACTTAAACAAACACTCTCTCACACACGCACACACCACATACACACACACACACACCTCACAAACACACACACCTCACAAACAAACATAGTATAAGAAAAATACTTTGTACCTACTTACCTTTCGATGTGTTTCTTTAGTTTTTCTTTTTTATTATTTTATTGATATTGTCTTGCTTTAAGTTCTCATACTTACCATTTAGTTAATTTAAACGGAAGAGCGATGGCTTCCTGATACAGGAATTTTTATTCTTACTAGGAAAGTCATCTCAACTTTGTATACACCTGGTTTGTTAAAGAAATAAAGCATTTTGTATTTTGTATTTTTTGTATTTGTATAATCAAACTTGGCGCGAAAACCATTTTTTTTTTGTAATGGCTTCTTCCATTTTACACAGAAATTCGGCCATTGTCTAGCGAGTTATCAAAATTAAAAAAGTTAAAAGTTGTCGAAATGATAGATTATGTACAGTACCCTGCCCCTCGACCCGCGCGGGGGAAGTTTCGTGTACGTGTTTTCCACCGGGCATGGAAAGCAAAAACATTGTTGATGCAAACAAAAATGTGTAGTGAAACAATGTTTTGTGTAGACAGTTTTGTTGAATGTTGAGATGTTTTTGTTGATTGCGTAGGGCAAAACACGCGCTGGAGACCCGGCTTAACGCAAACAGTCAAACGAATCATCAAACAAGTTTGGCAAATTTGTTTTAAAACAAATTTGTCAAATAATAAATAATCAAAACAGTTTTAAAACAGGTTATCTAATACTATTGTTTATCAAAGATTGAAAAGCTTGTGTTTTAAAATATTTTTATTTTTTTTGCATTCACATTGCAATTTTTATTATTGAAAATGAAGTATTTTTCTTCATTTTCAATAACTTGTGTTTTTATGGTTTTTAATGCTTATTGCTTTTTCCAACAGGTGGTATGCGGCGGAGAATTGAGAGCTTTACTACTGCGAGCGCCCGGCGTTCCCCGCGCGCCGCCCACGAGGGTACACACGCAGGTATGTATGAATGAATGAATGAAAAACATTTTTTTCACACTTATGCTCTGAAATGTTAATATTATATTTGAGAAAAGAATGCAGTACGTGGCACTTTTCTGAGGTAAACATTCTAAATTTGAAAATCACTGCAGTAATGAATTTCAGTACTTACTTAGTGCACTGATTTTAGTGCAGTAAGTAAGTACTGAAATTCATTACTGCAGTGATTTTCAAATTTAGAATGTTTACCTCGGAAAAGGTACTACCCAAAGATATTATTACCAACTTTTTTTCTTTATATTTTCTTTCGTTATTCCTGTGTATAAAAACAGAAAAAGCAAAGGGACATTTGCACCATACAGCCACATTATTATTATTATTATATAGGTAATTATTATATCATAATTAGGTTAACTTTTTTTTAAATACGGTGCGCACAGAGTATATTACTTCGTATTGTACCACAAGCGCTATGTACCCTTAGCACGAACATCAATCGAAAAAACAAAATGAGATTTATCATAGACAAAATATCCTTTACGAGCATTGAAGTATTACCTAAATAATACTTCCATGTTTACGAGTAATTTTGTATGGGAAATATGTACAGCGCCATCTACCGCCCAGAAGCGGGTATTGAAGTTGCGCATTTTAGTAGCAAGTAGTAAGTATCAATAGGCTGTATGACCGTTCCACATGGCCTCACAAGCCAATATAAAAAAAAAAACGGCGGGAATGATTTTCAGCGGTTGATTTGATATCAATACAGTTTAGATTGTGTAATTTTTACTGTAATTTTTACTGTAATTACTTTTATCAAAATAAGTTCTGCCAATGAAACATAATTATACAGACATTGTATGTACCTACTCCACCAAATTTGAGAGCAGAAGCAAAATTAATAACAGAAAACTTACTGCCAGCAAAATCAAAGAAAGATATATGAAAACCTACGATCTGATTTGGAAAAGTGAAAAAAAGGCGCATACGTTTTCGGAATCTGTGTTGTTGGCGTATTTATACTTACATACATCATTAAAAAAATATTATTATGGGCGATTTATACATAAGTGTGCTCGGGAAAACAATAACATTTACATTTAATAATTGCCCGAACATGTTTGATATAAATTTTAATAAATATTATTTAGTTAAACAGTTTTTTTATTTCCTCGCATTTCTTGAGAAAAGCACTATACAAGCCTTGTACGGTAAGCAAATTACCTTGCCTCGAATGATTAAACCATCCTCGACAATGTAATTTCTTACTTACCTGTCCTCGGCTGTAATGTACTATTAATACAGTTGCTCAAAAGTAGCGTATTGCAGGGACGTATAGCGTTCGGGATGTGGGCTATTACACACTCGAGCTTTTTCTTTACCTTTCCCGAACTCGTGCGTTTTCTTTCCCAACTGTCAAAATAATGTCTATTAAAAAGAAAAAACCAACCACGAAGTTTTTACAAAAAAAAAAATCATAGAAGTTTTTATGGTTCATGCAAATATTTCTAAAAAGAAACTATACTAATTTGTTTCAATATCAGATTTAAAAGTAATTTTAATTAAAATTTAAACATTAAATGAATATTAGTATCGGCCAAATCTGAATAGAATATCTGCTAAATGGCCGCCACGGGCATTTTTGCTGTGTGCAAGTTTTTCATGACACTTTCACACATTTCGCTGCTAATTTCACACATTTCGCTACTTATTTCACCAATAACTCGGCGAATATTTTGTCTATATTGTCTATGTTTTGTGGATCGTTGGTGTAGACTTTATCTTTGACGTAGCCCCAAAGAAAAGAATCCAATGGCATCAGATAGCAAGATCTCGGTGGCCATTTGAAATAACCTTTTCTTGATATTATGAGATTTTTCGACCTTTCGACGACTGTTTGTAATTGATCGTGAATTTTCGTTAAATATTTGTAAAAACTTCTATGCGCTGTTTTTTTGTGAAACGCTCCACGATTAATTTTACATGTGTCAAGATGAAGTATGTCAAATTTCAACCCGCCATCTTGAATATTTCAGAAATAGCGCGAAATTCAAATCCTATACGTACTTTTGAGACACCCTTTATATAGCATCGATTTATTCGTAATAATTTGATTCGTTTACGTTGCATTCCCAGGTGGACTACATCCACTGTTTAGTCCCGGACCTTCAACAGATCACCGCTTGCTCGTTCTACTGGGGCAAGATGGACCGGTACGAGGCCGAGCGGTTACTGGACAACAAGCCAGAAGGTAATGTGGAAATAATAATTATCCATACTAATATTATAAATGTGAAAGTGTGTTTGTTAGTTTGTTTGTCCGTCTTTCACGTCAAAAGGGAGCAACGGATCAACTCGATTTTTGGTATGGGGATAGTTTGGGAGCTGGAGAGTAACATAGGCTACTTTTTATTCTGGAAAATTATAAAATAAAAATGATTATTTTGTATAGAAAATCGATAAACTGTCGTACTATATAAAACTGTCATTCTTCCATAGCCGCTTCCAAAGAGGTATGTCAAAGAGTATTGTAATCACTGACGTTTCGTTTTAGCCGCTTTTGATTACCTATTGTATAAAAATCAGTGTATAAAACTTCTTCGCGATTATTTATTTTCATCTGTCTATCTATAATAGATGTTGGTGATACGAAGTTTACCGGGTCCACTATAATTAATATGGCAAAACAACGTTTGCCGGGTCAGCTAGTGATAATAATAAATGTGGAAACAATGTAGACCTTATATCCGTACTTATTAGTACAAGCAAGTTATTTAAATTTTTCCTTTTTTGCATTCACCATGCAATTTTTATTATTGAAAAATGGAAAATGAAGTAAGTATTTTAGAAAAAACCAAAGCCGTCTCACAACCAACTCCGATGGGACTCGAACCCACGACCTTTCGCTATCCGGGCGACTGCTCTAACCACTGAGCTACGTGGAGCTGGTTGTGAGATGGGTAGATTTTTTCTAAATACTTCATTTTCCATTTTTCAACAAAAACATTAAAAAAGTACTTAACATTTATTTTAAAACATTTTTTATTTTAGGACGGTTAGAGTTTTAACAAATCTGGTAATAAGATATATATTTCTTCATACCTTTATCTAGAATCGTATAGTTTCAGAAACACGATTTTATGATTTTGGCTCGACACTTTTTATTTTCGAAAATACCTCTAAAAAATACGAAATTTTAAGATTATTCTTAAATGGGGATACATATACTATTGAAAATTGGTTTAATTAGTGGACACCAATAATATTTAGGATCGTATAGAAGCATTTTTTAAAAATCGCTATAGTTTTTTAATACGAAGTGATTTTGTGTTTTTGTCGCCTAATCTACAAAATCGGTTTCGCTCCCGCGCGCGTTGTTTTCTCATTGCTATCTCGCTTTAGCATAACTTTTCCAAGTATCGCCTTAAATAAATTATTTTCTTTCCGCAGGCACGTTCCTCCTCCGCGACTCGGCCCAAGAGGAGCACCTGTTCTCCGTATCGTTCCGCAAGTACGGCCGCTCGTTGCACGCTCGCATCGAGCATTACAGACACCGGTTCAGCTTCGACTCGCACGACCCGGCCGTGTTCGCCGCGAACACTGTTACGGGACTCATTGATCATTACAAGGTGAGTAAACGTTATTTTTATTTATTAAACTTTTGTACAAAATACATAATCACAAGGTGAGTGTAGTGTACGTTAATCTCTATCCTTCTCCTAATCTCTCCCTGTGCTCTCCTAGCCATCTCCTATTCGCTTCCTGTGCTATCCTAGTCGTTTGAATCTCTCCTTGTGCTATCCTAGCCCTCTGAATCTCTCCCTGTGCTATCCTAGCCCTACGAATCTCTCCTTGTGCTATCCTAGCCCTCTGAATCTCTCCCTGTGCTATCCTAGCCCTCTGAATCTCTCCCTGTGCTATCCTAGCCCTACGAATCTCTCCTTGTGCTATCCTAGCCCTCTGAATCTCTCCCTGTGCTATCCTAGCCCTCTGAATCTCTTCCTGTGCTATCCTAGCCCTCTGAATCTCTCCCTGTGCTATCCTAGCCCTCTGAATCTCTTCCTGTGCTATCCTAGCCCTCTGAATCTCTCCCTGTGCTATCCTAGCCCTCTGAATCTCTTCCTGTGCTATCCTAGCCCTCTGAATCTCTCCCTGTGCTATCCTAGCCCTCTGAATCTCTTCCTGTGCTATCCTAGCCCTCTGAATCTCTCCCTGTGCTATCCTAGCCCTCTGAATCTCTCCCTGTGCTATCCTAGTCCTCTGAATCTCTCCCTGTGCTCTTCAAGCTCTCCTAATATCTCCCTGTGCTTTCCTAGCTCTCATAATATCTTACTATGCTCTCCTAGCCCTCTAAATATCTTACTATGCTCTTATTAATCTTAATTAGACACTGTTACGGGACTCATAGATCATTACAAGGTAAGTGTAGCCCTCTTACGGCCAGAATTAATAATCAATACTCAGATAGGGATAGGCATGATTCAGATTAGTTGTTATGCAACGTTAGAGAGAGAGATAGAATTAACTACAGTTGCCAGGGTGTTGCTAGTGTTGCCTAGCAACTAATCTGGATCATGCCTATCCCTATCTGTGGATTGATTATTAATTCTGGCCGTTAATCTCTCCCCGTGCTTCCATAACCTTCTTGACGTATTTGTGTGCTCTCCTTACCCTCTAAATATCTTCCTGTGCCCTCCTAGCCCTCTCCTAATCTATCTCACTGTTTCCCAGGCCTCCTAATGTCTCTCATTGCTCTCCTAACTCTTTTAATTTCTTCCTGTGCTCTCCTAGCTCTCTTTAAACTCTCCCAGGGGGGCTGCCGGCTAAAAAATAAGGATTTGGACATGGGCTTCATTTGACATTTGAAGCCCATATTTTGTCCTTATATGGGCATAATATGGGTTTCAAATGACAAATGAAGCCCATGCCCATATCCATTATTTTAGCCGGTATCCCCCCTGTTTTCTACTATACATCTCAATCTCTCCCTATGCTCTCCTAGCCATCTCCTAAAATAAGATAAGATAAGATAATGCTTTATTTGCTGTAAATAGGGTAGGTTTACATTCGATAGGTTGGTCATCTTAAATAGTGTGCTTTAAGCCTATTTAGCCATATTAAATAGCATGCAAAAATACAAATTACTTATATCCAATAACATTAATATTTAAATTGAATTACTATTGAATTGAATTATTATCAATAATTCAATTTAATATTAATCTTTCTTAGTGCTCCCTTAGCCGTGCTAATATTATTTTGTGCTCTGTTAGCCCTCCCAATCCGTCCCTATGATCTCCTAGAGTTCAGAATCTCCCCTTCTAATAATGAGTAAACAATTTTTTTTTACATAAAATCTGTTAGGTAATGTAATAATAATAAATAATAATAAATAAATGTAGGTAAGTTAGTAAGTATGACAACACTGCATTTCAAAAGATATTACAATAAATGGGTGAAACTTACCCGAGTGTTCCTCATGGAAGAAGTTGTATGTATGTCGTCGGAAAATAACAAAAGCCGAAAATTTATAAATTTCCAAAAAAAAAAAAATACCATAACATAAATTTCTAACCTACCACGTGTTTTACAGGACTTCCGTAAATTTATAAATTTGCGGTTCTTGTTATTTTCCGGTGACATACATATATCAGAGCTGGGGCCTGTTTCTCGAAAGCTTGTTTGTTGCTTGTAATACAAGTGGAAGTCCCTTTCTAACAATATCTGTCAAAAAGTGACATCCGCTTGTATTACAAGTTACAAGCTTTTGAGAAAAAGGCCCCTGGTTGTGAGACGAGTCTATTTTTTCTAAATACAATTTTCAATTTTTTATTAATAAAAATTTCATTGTGAATGCAAAAAAAGTTAAAATTTAAATAACTAATACTAGTGTAAGGAGGTGGGATCGGGACGTTAAGTAAGACACTCGTTCATTGTAGAAGTCTTCCTCGTTTAATCTCAACTTTAGATATTTATACTAATGACTACGTGAGATGGGAAGGCCACCTCGAACTATCAGGGAGATAGTTATTTTCCATTGATATCACGTTCTTCTATGAACGTGATACAATTTATCACTACATCACACCTCCCCTGAAAAGACCAGGCATCCCTCCCTTGAAAAGAAAGGTCATACATATATTTTTTTTAAATACTAACAAGTTGAAGTTACAATTTCATAAAACAAAACTTTAAAAAATATCATATCAAAACCATAAAGTTAATATACCTATCGGAATAGAGCAACAAAGGGCTGAGCGAGCGGGATGTCACTAGCAACAACACTGTGAGATAAAAGGAGATGCGTGATACGACGTAACAGAACCGTTTTTGGCTACTGTTTGACAGTTCGTCAGCACTTATCAGCACGCTGAGAATTTAGGTATTGTAAATTTTTCGGATTTTACGTGCAATCTTAGATATTTCTAGCCAATATTGGTATGGAAACATGGTGACTTGCTCAGTTATTGATTGTTGTACAACACAATGATATAATCCCGCAAAATGTTCATTTCTCAGGTAAATTATTCTAAACCGACACCTCCCTTCCTAAGGTTTATTTTTGCTAATGCGCTTCGAATTTAAAGCACGAAGTGTGATAATGCTCTTCAATAAACATTTATTTATGTAACAAGCAAATATTGATCACACATAATGCAGAATTTACGAATATTTTGTGTAAAGAAATAATTTTCGTTTTACACTAGGGCTGCATCAAGGTATCGATATTTCGTGTCCACTGTCTATCACGCGGTAAACGAATATGTATTAGGTACTGTTATTAAAGTACCTATATTACGTTTAGGTATGAATTACCTGGGAATGTAATCCCATTTAAGATACTTAACTGATCCATAGGTATCAGTTTTTGACTGCAAGAATAGGTACCTATACTATTATTAGTAATATAAGTATCTTTCAGATTTCATACTACCTTGGATACCAGAAACACATGGACTAAATTGGACATTTTGATGAAAAAATATTGCCAAACGCGAGAAGTGAAACGTACTATCACTGTGGAAGCACCAACAAATTGTTCAAAGAAATTCAAATAACAGTTGAAAACCATGTCCATATCCATATTTTTTATGGAACTTAACTTTATGTAACTTTATGGATATGAACTTCATACGTTTTTGGGTACTTTTAGTCAATTTTATAAAGATAATAGCCGCTATCAGTTCCTTGTTTTGTGACGTCTGGTATAACGATAACTAGCTAGCAACGTTCAACAGAACAAAGCAGCAAAAATCTATCAGAATAAGGAATTCAAATGACAGTTGAAGCCCATACCCATATCCAGATTTCTTAGCCGGTAGCCCCCCTGGGGGTGTGCACCCCTGGGGGGCAAAAAACGTTCCCGAAAACGTATGAAGTTCATATCCATAAAGTTACGCGGTAGCCCCCCTGGTCGGGTAAATGTTGAAAACGAATGTTTCAATATTTCCTCTGGTCTGGGTGTATGTGGTTGTTTCCAATTTCCATAATACTAGTGCTTAAGCTACTGTACCTTGGTATTGGAACAATGAATGTGATCGTGTCCAATATATATTTATTTATTACTTCTATTTAATATTATCGATATCGATATTAATCTGAAAAGCGACATGACGTACATCACTGACACGCATACATAAACAATTTTACACACACAAATGCAATCAAATTTTGGTTTCGTTTGACAGCTCGTGGTTGTTCCTCTATTCCGAAAGGTATATTAACTTTATGATCAAAACGGAGTGTTTAAACTTACATACCTACCTATAGAATTAAAGATATTAATTAATAAAAGTATAAAAACTTAAACTTAGGTGATGCCTACATCACGTCTACTATAAAACGTATCTCTAATTAAAATATTTTCAAAATTATTTGTACAAAGCTTAGACTTATCAACCAAGCTACTATTATTATACACAATTGGTTCCCTATTATTTACATTGCCATCATAACATTTCGTCTCAATACGAGTACTATATTCATTTTCTTTTTGTGGCATGTTACTTTTTATAATTAAGTTTGGGAACAGAACATCATACTTGTTTGTAAACTTACAAAAAAGAACATATAGTGCTTCATCAACAATTAAGTTTTTTATCCCTAAGGTTTCACAAAATAGTGCGACATCATTCGCAATTAACTTGCCTTGGGAGGTTGAGGACTTTTTCATATACATAGTGCTTTTTAAAGGATCATACAAGCATAACCTATTTTTCAATACAATATTTTTACAAGAATTGTCTATATCTTTTTCAAAATTTTCCTTAAGGACTACCTCGACAAAGCAATTTATTTTCTTAGGAGTTGCTGGCTCCTTTTTGGACACCACCTTGGTATCAAAAGAACATAATAAATAGTCATTATTTACATTTTTCTCTCGTTTCACAGTTCTAACCTGATTTCCACTACAATTCTTCTTACAGTTTTCAATTGATTCATTTACGTGGAACAATTCATTCAAGTTTAAGTCGTCGCTGTCATCAATAAAATTATAATTACATTTTTTCAATGCGCGACTATTATTATTTATATTAACACTAGCTGACCCAGCGCGACTTCGTTCCCGTGGCCCTACCCCTTACTCCACCCTACCCTACCCGTACTCTACCCCTACCCTACCCGTACTCTACCCCTACCTTACCCTACCCTACCCCTACCGTCCCCCTACCCTACCCTACCCCTACCCTAACCTACCCTACCCTACCCCTACCCTAACCTACCCTACCCCTACTCTACGCCTACCCAACCCTACCCTACCCCTACCCTACCCCTACTCTACCCCTACCCAACCCTACCCTACCCCTACCCTACCCCTACCCTACCCCTACCCTACCCTACCCCTACCCTATCCTACCCCTACCCTACCCTACCCCTACCCTACCCCTACCCTACCCCGACCCTACCCCTACCCCTACCTCTACCCTACCCTACCCCTACCCTACCCCTATATCCTTCCTTGGACTTCCACGAACATTTCAAGACCAAAATTAGCCAAATCGGTCCAGCCGTTCACGCGTGATGTCGTGACCAAGGGAAATAGGGATTCATTTATATATATAAGATTGACCTTTGTCTGTTTCTGCTGACCCAGCAAAACGCGGTCACTTCGCGGATATCGCGGAATGCGTGAATTTCTCACGTCACGTCTACCTATCGTCGCTATTTTCTTACTGTAACCATTTACAAAACTTACATTATAATTGTTATAATTCATAATATGCGACTAACGTTTAGGTATAACTTCGTTATGCCGTTTTTCAGAGAAACTATTACTACACAAGGACATTATACCATGCTCATCTAAAGCTGCTTGGATGGCATCATTTAATGACTGACTAACATTTAATGAATGAATAAATTGTTAAAAAATATTATTCTGACAAAAGATAAATACTATCTGCCAACTTATTGTAAGAGACAGTTAGCACTATCGCTATCTTTTTATTTTGAACATTTAGCCAGTAATCTGGCTAGTAAAACTCCTGCTTTTATTGAGCAGTCAATTGACATTTATAAATTACCCTTGGAATTTGTTCCAAGTCATAATAATAATTTGTTTAATCAAAATGACATAAATCTGAATACTGACTTGGTTAATTTAAATTACCATTAAAGACAACAGAGGCGCCCTCTAGCCCAGTGTTGACAAGAGAAAAGCCAAACAGTTTAACAATTGTCCATCAAAATATGGAAGGCTTTTCTAACAAAGATCTAGAATTAAGTTTGTTTTTAAATTGTAATAATGTTGATGTGTTATGTGTTACTGAGCATTGGTTTAAACCACATGAATTAATGTTAAACTTAGATAATTATAGAGTTGTAAGCTCGTTTAGTAGGCAATCTGCTATCAGGGGAGGGTCTCTTATAATGTTACATGATAATTTCCAATACAAAGAGCGCAAAGATGTTGTATCCCTCTCTATTGAACGAGTCATTGAACTATCCTGTGTGGAACTTGACCAACTAATTATAATATGTCTTTATAGACCTCCCAATAGTAATTATTCTGAGTTTGAGTCCACTATGGAGGAAGTGTTAAGAATAACTTGTAAAACCAATAAAAAAGTTGTCATATGTGGGGATTTCAATGTAGATATTTTAGACCGTAAATTGGCCACACTCTCAAGTAGATTTTTAAACTTGTTTAAATCATTTAATTTAATACACACTTTTAATGAGCCTACTCGAATCACACCCACATCTGGCAGTTGCTTGGACAATATTTTTACAGACTGTTCGGTTATAGAAAAAAAGGTAATTGATGTCATAAAATCTGACCATAGTGGACAAATAGCCTCTATAGAGCACCATCATGTCTGTCCTAAACGTAAAATAATATGTAGGCCAATTACGAAAAAGGGCATTGATAAATTTAGAAATCATGTAATTGATAAAATTGAAACTTTACCAGCTTCTATTATGGAACCTAATAATCTCTATAATGATTTATTTAATGTGGTGCAAAGCGAATTTAGTAAAACATTCAAACAAAAGGTGATCAACTGTAATACTAATAGAAAGAAGTTTAGTGATTGGGCCACGCCTGGGATTTATACAAGTAGAAGGAAATTATATGAACTTTATGCATTAAAGCGAACTTCATGTGACCCTAGTTTTATTGAATATGTCAAGAAATATTCTAAAACTTTTAGAAAAGTATGTGCGGCTGCCAAGTCCACATACATCGCTAATAAAATAAAAGTAGCTGATAATAAGATCAAGGCTACATGGAATATTATTAACCAAGAAACTGGTAAAACAAAAAATCATATAAATTCCTTCACTCTTAAAGCAAATAATAAAACATTTACATCTGACGATGAGGTTGCCCGTGTTTTTGAAGACTTCTTCTCTCGGGTACCCTTAGAAACTACGAGAAATTTAAATTCCTGTCCTAATATTGCGGCTGCCCTCTTGGCGTCAAGCGTTGATAAGTGTAACAAAGTATTTAATTTTCAACATATAAATGGCGATGATATTCTTAAAGCATTTAAAACAATAAATATTAAAAAATCGGAAGATTTATGGGGTATATCAACTAATGTTATTAAATCAATAATTGATCCAATAGCTCCATATTTAGCTTTTATTTTTAATAAGTGTATTGACGAAGGAGTCTTCCCCGATTTAATGAAATATAGTAAGTTAATTCCGCTTTTTAAATCTGGAGACAAGAGTGACCCCACTAACTTTAGGCCGATATCAATTTTACCAGCACTTAGTAAAATTTTTGAAAAGATAATATACGCTCAATTAGTAGATTACTTGGTATTAAATCAAATCTTTCATAAGAATCAGTTCGGATTCTCTAAAGGTAAAAATACCACAGATGCTGGAATTGCACTTCTTAAACATATCCTTGACGCTTGGGAGGGTAGGCAGGACGTAATTGGTGTATTCTGTGACCTTTCCAAAGCTTTCGATTGCGTTGATCACCAAACTCTTTTAATGAAGTTAGAACATTATGGTGTCTCGAAAAAATCAGTTAACCTTTTGCGTTCATATTTGAGTAATAGAAATCAAAAAGTGATTGTTAATAATACTGCGTCCTCTGGAGCCCCCATTATAATGGGCGTGCCCCAAGGCTCAATATTGGGTCCTTTACTATTTTTAATCTACATTAATGATCTACCTTACTACGTGCATAATTTATGTGAGACAGTACTATTTGCAGATGATACTTCTCTAATTTTTAAAATTGACCGAGGGAATAATTGCTCTCACGAAGTAAATAGTGCTCTCTCAAAGGTCGCACATTGGTTTAACATTAATAACTTGTCTTTAAACCCTAAAAAAACAAATTGTGTCAAATTCTCACTACCAAATGTAAGGAAGGTTGATTTAAGTATTAGTTTGAATGCAGATGCAGTCGAATTAGTTGACAGCACGAAATTTCTTGGTATTACCTTAGATTCACGACTACAATGGGATCCACATATTGAGGCCTTGTCGAGTAGACTCAGTTCAGCTGCTTTTGCAGTAAAAAAGATAAGGCTATTAACTGATATTGAAACGGCAAGACTTGTTTACTTTAGTTACTTTCATAGTGTAATGTCCTATGGCGTGTTGTTGTGGGGCTCAGCAGCCAATATTGGAAATATTTTTGTACTTCAAAAAAGAGCGGTACGCGCCATTTACAGCCTCCGCCGCCGCGATTCATTAAAGGTTTTGTTTAAAGAAATTAATATACTAACCTTAGCAGGGCAATACATCTACGAGAATATATTATATGTTAGGAAACATCTTGACTCATTCACTAAGAATAGTGATATTCATAATTTTAACACAAGAAATAAAAATAAGCTTGCCGTTCCAAGATTTAGACTTGAAAAAAGTAGAGGCTCTTTTTTGGGAAAAGGCATAGCATTCTTTAATAAAGTTCCACAAGAAGTAATCGAGCTGCCTTTGAATAAATTTAAAAAACATGTTAAAAAGACGCTCTTAAGCAAAGGCTATTACAAAGTAGAAGATTATTTAAATGATCATAACGCATGGTTGTAATAATTATAGTAAGTAACACTAACAATGTATAAAAGGAAAATATTCCTATACTTAAGTATGTGAAAACTTTCCTTCAGCATTAGCTTTTTGTATAAATTTTATTATTGTACCATTTTGTCTAGCAACGACATAATTATTTTGTAAATGCGTTGCTTCTGTTAAAGCTGATGAGTTTTTTTCGCCTGTTTTTCTTGTCAGTTAAAAGATGTCCATAACAGGTGGTAGGTAAAAAAATGTTGGACGATTCATAAGCATTAATTTTATTTAATCTATATGAATAAAAATTTATTGACTTGACTTGACTTGACTTGACTTATTTTCTCTGCATTGTACTATTAAACTAATCCGTCTATTATTTATTCCATTAGCAAAACATTGAATAGCAATTTTTTCATTGATCGGCTTCAAAATTTTTTCCTTATTTAAATCATAAACTGACTGGGCATACGTTAAATCTAATAACAATTTATTAACTTCAAAACCAAATTCCTCTATAGACATATTTCTTTGTCGGCAGTTATGAAGTTTATTTAAAATTGCTAAGTGACTCTTTATTGGTAAAAGATACTTTTCCATATCAATAATTAAACTTTCAACATTTTCGTAAGAAGATTTAAAATGATATTTGTACTCCAAAAGTCGTGTTTTGAGCACAAAATTAATCAAAGATTGTTGTGAATTTGCATGAAGAATGCTACTATAATACTCTACGTTACTAATTAAAGACTGAGTTACATGCTCTTGACCCGTCATCACAGGTATCAAGACTAAAGCAACTTCTAGATCAAAATTCTCCATTTTGAAATTTTAAACTTTTTAGCGATAAACAACAATTAACACAGATTACACATATTAAATTACGTTGCTCAAAAATTACAGGTAAGTAGGTACTTAAGTATAAAGCGAGTCAAAAAAAAACATAACTATCACAAATTATCGTTGAACCATTGTAAAATTCAATACACAAAATTATTATTATTCTCTTTGCACAAAGTACTTTCTTAATTTACCTTTCTGAAAACAACGTTTTTTTCACAACAATTAAAGTTTAAGTAGGTACATAAAATAATACAGTAAATTGCTTATAAAAATAAAACACAAAATAATAGGAAAAAAAACTATGAAACAAAGTTTAAAACTTACGGTTTTGAAAATACATTTTATAATCAAACTTGGTCGAAACCTTTTCTATAATCCAGTCGATTTTCTTCATTTTCCCGGAATCGTAGCCGAAGTCGGACATCAGTCATTGCTTGCCGTTGGTGAGCCTCTCTTTCTTGGTCGGACGGATCGGAACGACATCTTGGTGCAGCTGGTTCCTTCAGCTGAACGGCTTCTTAATCCCGCTCTCGAATCGCGTTCACGCACTACCACAATTTTGCCATGACCCATCAAGGTCACTATGGCGTCGCGAGATTTTCTTTCTTCCTAGAATGATGGCTAGGCGATCATGGTCGCCGTGTGGGGTTCATGACCACGCACAATACGGTATTTTACTGATTTTTTTTTATTTCTTTAAAATGTTTTTCGAAATATTAGCTACACAAAACAAGTTTTCATTTTGAATTATCTTGAATATTTTCAAAGATATAGGACTTCAAACTTTATAATTAGACAAGGACAGGACGCTATCTTAGTGACGTCAGTGGGTTAGTAGCGTCATAGTCACGCCATAGAAGATTTCGTTTTAGAAAGAGACAGCTATAGTCAAAATCAAACAGACTATAATTCTTTTATTATAAAACAGATTCAAATTATTTTTTCACATTTGGTATTCTTAATTGCAATATTTTTTAACGTCATCATTAAATATCTACATTTCAACAACAGTAAAATACCCTATTCTGTAGTCACGGTCGCCATGTAAGGAGGTGGGATCGGGACGTTAAGTAAGACACTCGTTCATTGTAGAAGTCTTCCTCGTTTAATCTCAACTTTAGATATTTATACTAATGACTACGTGAGATGGGAAGGCCACCTCGAACTATCAGGGAGATAGTTATTTTCCATTGATATCACGTTCTTCTATGAACGTGATACAATTTATCACTACATCACACTAGTCATAGTCATAGTCTTAAATTTTTTATTCATATAGATTAAATAAAATTAATGCTTAAGAATCGTCCAATATTTTTTACCTACCACCTGTTATGGACATCTTTTAACTGACAAGAAAAACAGGCGAAAAAAACTCATCAGCTTTAACAGAAGCAACGCATTTACAAAAAAAAAATTATGTCGTTGCTGGACAAAATGGTACAATAATAAAATTTATGCAAAAAGGTAATGCTGAAGGAAAGTTTTCACATACTTAAGTATAGGAATATTTTCCTTTTATACATTGTTAGTGTTAATATAATTATGACAACCAAGCGTTGTGATCATTTAAATAATCTTCTACTTTGTAATAGCCTTTGCTTAAGAGCGTCTTTTTAAGTAATTTTTTTAAATTTATTTAACATGTTTTTTAAATTTATTTAATTACTATTAATGTTTCCCTCAGGACCCCGCTTGCGTGATGTTCTTCGAGCCGATGCTAACGGCACCTTTACCAAGAGCGGCGCCGTTTTCGTTACAACAGTTGGCAAGAGCTGTTATAGTGTCACACACCACTTATGACGGTATGTATAGATAAGATAAGATAAGATAAGAATATTTATTGCAAGTTATTTAAATTTTTACTTTTTGCATTCACAATGCAATTTTTATGGTTGAAAAATGGAAAATGAAGTATTTAAAAAAATCGACCCGTCTCACTTTACTACTGGCTACTAGGTATCGATTTTTAAACAAGGTATTATTTAGCTCTTTCATTTCATTGGGAATCTTATTATATATTTTAACGCACATAGCTAGACAACTTTTATTATATTTAGATGTTTTAGGTACATTGTTTAAAACAAGTTTGTATTTGTTTCTGCGCACTCTAGTATTCTGAGTGTCCGATGCTTTTGCAAACAGATAACTGTGTTGATGAACAAAGTTACACACCTCATACAAGTACAGCGATGGCAAGGACATCAGATTTAAGTCTTTAAATATAGGTTTGCATGACTCGTCAGGTAGAATTCCACAAATGGCCCTTATGCATTTCTTTTGTGCTATGAATGCTCTATTCCAATCTGTGCTATTACCCCATAGCACAAAATAAAGAGTTTACAGAAGGACCGCTCCCACCATTTTTGAAAATCTATACCTATCCTTGTCTGACTCACTAGGGTTGCTTCTGTATTGATTCTGAATTTAAAAAGGAGTAGGTAAGTAGTAAAAGTTAACAATCATACATAAATAAATTCGTTTATACATACATCGTAACAAGTTTACATGCCAGATGCTGCTTAGATGGTAAACAGAGCATCTAATATCCATTTAAAGTCCCGACGCCACACACGACGAAGACAAGGTCCTATTGTACCTATACCGTACCTATTATGTTGTAATGTATTCCATTCCTATATGTTATAATGTACGCTGTGTACAAGATATAAATATGGTGTGATAGTTATCCCACTAAAAACATAAACGTGAAAAAGGCACTAAGTAAGTTCGATGAAAACATAAAGGTAAAAAAGGTGCCAAGTTCAGCGAAAAATAGTTGAAATCTAAATGGGTTACAAGTTCCATAAATTTTTTCGTTCAAGAACTTCAAATAATTAATATTTTCTTAAATGTTGAATTTCTAACTTGTCATCTACAAAAATTTAAAAACCTTTATAACGCAAGAACTGTATCAAGCAATAGTGGTAACTATTTTGAAAACAAGAAAGTGTATTTAAATACCTATGTTGTGTTTTTATCGTATATAGGTAAATAAAAAAATATAAGTAGTTTAATAGTCAAAGTCAAATTTGTTTATTCAATTTAGATTGGTTTTTACAATAGTTGTGAACGTCATAGAAGCTACGCTATCGAGATGTAAACAGGTTCATATTTGTTTCTGGCGCAGCTGTTCTTCATAGTCTTTTCTTGCACTCAAGAATATCGTTTTTCAGCTTTCTTTTTCTGGGAGAATTTGCAGAAACGTGAGTTGCTATTTGTGAATTTGAGTCACATTTAACTTTTTCATATTGTGTACAAGATTCATTAGTCTCCACAGTTGCTTGCGATTCTTCATTTAAATTTTTTTTGACAGGTAGCAAAAGTTTGGGAACCGAACTGTCCTGAAAAAGGCACTAATGCCTTTTTCAGGACAGTTCGGTTCGATGTCTTGATTATAGAATTGGTTTCGAAATGGGCCTCACAAACTCGAAGATATGTTGACCATTTGTTGCGTACATCTTCTCGATCAATTAAACTTATCCATAAGGTTCGTCTGAAAAAAAAATCATTTGATTTTTAAAATGAACTAGTTAGTTTTGCAACGAAAATAGCCTATGGCACTCCTACGATTAAGACGTTAAAATAAATAGGTATACGCATAATCGTGCGTGGTTCGTTTTCTCCTGAACTTGGCTGGCACACTGCCGTGCGTCAAAAAAAACTTTACTGCAAGTAAAATGTTATTTGGGGTAAGTATAATGACTGGCCTTCTCTCCCAAACTTGGCAAGCACACTGCCGTGCGCCTAGATAAAGAAAACTTTACTGCAAGTGAAATGTTATTTGGGATTTATTGATTGGCGTCCTTTCCTGAACTTGGCTGGCACACTGCCGTGCGCTTAGATGAAAAAAAATACTGCAAGTAAAATGTTATTTGGGGTTTAATGACTGAAGTCTCTAAAATGTAAGTAGGATTTCATAACACTGCTAAAATAAAAGAAAATGCAACGACAACTTTTACTTGAAAATTCGTCAACATGACTTGTGGCTGTGTTCGCTGAACCGCCAAGAAGTTTTGAGAATACTATAACATCTAAATAAGGACCATAGAACCCAATTACTGGCGTTTTACCACAACCAGCTAACTATAAGATAAATGTGTATGGTTCATCGTCGTTATCAAAGCGGCTAGTCCCAAAAGTACCTAGGTATACTCACCTACCAACAAGAGAAAACAGTTTGACATAACTTACCTTTCAATATCGTTTGGAAATTTAAAGAACGTGTATGCACAGTTTTTAGTCGTATTTAGACAACCAAATACACTGCAACTGTAATAATATTGGTTATTAATTTTTGTTAATTAATAGTAAAATTGGTATATAAGTGTCACAGTGACACGTAGCGGCGCGGACGTGAAGTGATCAATTAAATGCTCTTTGGAACTTGCGATCACTGACCTCTTTGCGATACTCGCGACTGAGTACTGTCCCAAACTGTCCCATTTTGCCTGTATATGTGACGTCTATGTGTGCGTGACGAAAATGGCACTTTGTTCTAAGCGGACTCTCTGCTAGGGCGACCGCCCGCCCGCGTAGTTACTTTGTGCCCATAGCATCAAACTATACCTTAATACAGATTCGACATAAGCATGATAACATAAGATAGCAGTTTTCCTATTTGTTACTTTTGTAAGTTGACTTAAAGCATATGCAAATTTGTTTATTTTATTACAAACGGTTTGTAATAAAATTAAAACTTGTACAATTTTAACTGAATATATAAATAACTAGCGGCCGCCCGCGGTTTCACCCGCGTGGTTCCCGTTCCCGTGGGAATATCGGGATAAAAAGTACATATAAACCTTCCTCTTGAATCACTCTATCTATTAAAAAAAAACGCATCAAAATCCGTTGCGTAGTTTCAAAGATTTAAGCATACAAAGGGACATATGGACAGAGAAAGCGACCTTGTTTTATACTATGTAGTGATGAAATTATTGTTATGTCCTTACAGGGCTCATGTGTATGAACCAAAACTTAGTGTAAGATCTCAAATGTACCACATGAAATGCAATTAATAAATATTCTATTCTATTCTAATAGAATATCTGCTAAATGGCCGCCACGGGCATTTTTGCTGTGTGCCAGTTTTTCATGACACTTTCACACATTTCGCTGCTAATTTCACACATTTCGCTACTTATTTCACCAACAACTCGGCGAATATTTTGTCTATATTGTCTATGTTTTGTGGATCGTTGGTGTAGACTTTATCTTTGACGTAGCCCCAAAGAAAAGAATCCAGTGGCATCAGATAGCAAGATCTCGGTGGCCATTTGAAATCACCTTTTCTTGAATTTACGAGATTTTTCGACCTTTCGACGAGTGTTTGTAATTGATCGTGAATTTTCGTTAAATATTTGTAAAACTTCTATGCGATGTTTTATTGTGAAACGCTCCACGATTAATTTTACATGTGTCAAGATGACGTATGTCAAATTTCAACCCGCCATCTTGAATATTTCGGAAATAGCGCGAAATTCAAATC